>OY986975.1:18703438-18736422 GCA_963920575.1 Narthecium ossifragum | reverse complement strand
AAGAACGACGATATTAATATCCAATAAATACGCTCTAGTGACAACTTGGACGATTTATTTACAAAGGCATTACCGACGACGACATTCAGAAAACTAGTACATGAGATCGGTATGCGCCGTCTCAAAGGTCTCAACATTTAAGCTTATATTACATCTTCATGAGGGGGGAGAAATAGAGATATCCAGATACTGTATTCTTTTTCCTTCGCCAAGGTTTTTTTCCACTGGGTTTTCCTTGACAAGATTTTAATGAGACAGTCTTGATATCCTGATATCTCTCTAAAGAATAGTGCACTCTTTCCAAGTTTTTCTTAGCAAAGGTCTTTGCGATGTATATTCTTAAAATGGTCATTCAAAGGAGAGTGTTATAAAGTGTGAACACAATCAAACAACAACTGAATTCGATGACCATGTGCATCCTAATCACCAACATAGAGTTATTATGGGTAGAAAATTTTTCATCCATGTGTTGATTACTTTTGTCCACATGTAAGGGCTTTTGCCTATAAATAGACATTTGATGATGGAAAGATACGCAGCTGAAGTTACTCATCCAAAGATCTCGTTCTTTTATTATCTTCTCTCTTCCTTATATTAGTGCACGTGAGTGTGCGTTTCTTTTAACACATATATACAACATTAGTGACCATGTTTTTGTTGTCACTATGATCACTTTTGTAGATTTTATCAGTGACAAGTTGTCTTGATTTAATGACGGATATAATTGATTGTCCCTGATACCCGTCACTGAAGACCGGAAAAAAAAATTAGATGCAAAAAAATTGGATACTTAGCGGGAAGAGATTGCTACTTTAGTGACAGTTATTTTCTATCGTCACTTATGTGCATTTTAGTGACAAGAATTTCCTTACTCACTTGTTAAATAGCCAAACTATAAGTCAGATAGTAAAATACTATTATTGTCAAACCAACTTTTCTTTTCTCCTCTCCTTAATCCCCCCTAATTCCCCCAAACCACTTTTTTCTCTCGATGGCCCCTCTCCCATTTGCCGGCCATTTGGAGCAGCCATCATCGACGGCGACCCTGTGCAGGCCGAGGTGACCGCCCTTCTCTCTCCCTCTTTCTAGCGTGTTTCTTCTAGCCGGCTAGGCACCACCTCAGTGGCGGCAAGAGTGGTGGAGCAAGAAGGGTTCGATGACCCTCACTGCCGGTGACACCGTGCAACGCTCGCCAGCACCGCGCAGCCCTCACCGAAGCCGACTCCGACGCCGTGCACCACCTCTTGCTGAGGTGAGCTCTGCCTTCTCCCCAGCCCCTCTCTCACATTCTCGCACTCACCCACCAGATTCCTGACCCACGGTGTCTTGGCGCAGCCCTCGCCAACGCCGACGCCGTGGAGCCGTCTTTGAGGTGAGCTTGGCCTATGGATACCCAAGGCATGGCCTAGAGATGCAGTAATTGTTCCAAAAATTGGGTGTTAGATGCTGCAAAAGTGACATTCTTAATGAAAAAGGGGGGAACAGAAACATTTGAATTTAGGAACTTATCTGAGTCTTGATTCTGCTTGAAAACATTATGTTTTGGTGACATTGAGCATTTCCAAACTATTTAGGGAAGTCTACCTATCTTTCTTTTCTTTGAATGTCTTGTGTAGATTTGAATATAGTGAGAACAGCATCTGCCAAGAACCTTAATGAATTCAAAACTTTTGTTTGGTGATTTTAAGCAGATTTGTTGCTTATTTAAGCAGATTTTCTGCTTATGTAAGCAGATTATTTAAGCAGATTTGCTGCTTATGTAAGCATGTTGAATTCAAGCAAGTATGTTCTTTTTAGGCTCATACAAAGTCAACTACCCATGACAAATTGTTCTGAAGATATGGGTAAAAGATGGCTGGGTTAGGTCTCCCTAGTACAACTCTAAACCAACACTTTTCCTGACTATTCAAGTTTCTAATTGAAGATAGAGTCGAAATTCTCCTGATGGTGCAGAAACAATTGAACTGTTTCATTCTTGAAATGATTGACAGTTTGATTTCTTCACTCTTTTTGGAGTTTGATTATAGAATATAGTGGTCTTCTATTGTGGCTTGTTTGGCCATGTGAGATGCCTTTTTGGGAGATGGCCTGTTTACAGTGGCTTTGGGTGTATGCTCTTCATGATACTGTAGAGCTCAATCCCAACTATGAATAGAATGAACCTTATGCTATGATTTTGGGCATATGCTCTTCTTGAAGTGTATGCGCATCTAATCTTTGCTTCTAAATCTCCCCTCTGCTCCAATTTCTGATCATTTTCTTCTTAGGTATAAGTTTGGTGAATTGGGCGGGGTTTATGGTGCCACTGATTTCTTGATCCTCAAGTTGGAATTCACGGAATTGGAGAACCGATTTTTTCTTCTCAAGGCAAGACGATCTTTCACTTGGCACTTTGGTTGGGTTTTCAATTATTGGATTGCTTGACCTACAATTGATTCAATAGCTTAGTTGCTTTCAGATGTAGTAAAATTGCTGCTTCAATATGTAGTTTTGTTGGACTTTCACATATAGATAGCAATATTTCTGCTTTCATATGGAGTAATATTATGGCTTTCATATTCTTTTTCATCCTCATCAACTAAGTCCATGATGTAAGTTATATTGTAGTGAGGTTGAAACTCTTTTGTACCGACTAAATGGGAGTATGTCACCAATCTTCAGGTTAATATTATATTCTGAAACCTCAAGCTTTAAATTGTAAAATATATTGTGGTTGTTTCAAAACTGCTTTCCATATGGTTTTGGTTAGCTGTATCTATTTTAGCTACTTTAAAACATGTAGTAGTGATAATATGTCCTAAAAAAAGTGATTTTCTGTTTTTGTTGTGGGAATTACTTTCTAGATTGTGAGCATTTTAAGAGCTCTAACAACTGGATTTCTGACAGCACATGCATTTTGTTTCAGCAGTTCATCAAAAGTTGAAAATAAATGTGGTTCTCTATAGTTAAGATGTCAACTAACTTACTAGGTAACTTCTTTCTGAAAGCAGGGGAAATTTGTGAGATAATATATACTTGATAACTGATAAGTCCTGTGCTTGCTGTAATCCTGTAGAAGCATTAAGGGCATATGAAACTAGCTAGGTCTTATTAGAAGAACTTCTAAACTTGTTTGAGAGATAGTCTAATAGGTGTTTAGATAAAGAGTCTAGGTATAACATGCATCTATACTTGTAGCGTCACGTCTTTGCTTATATTTCTAGTTCTTATTCATACCCAGCCTTTGTTTAATTTTAGGATTTTGAGATTTTTATTGTGGTTGGTATTTATATGATCAGACCTGACTATAGGTTTAGCCTTATTGTCAAATTCATGGATTCTTGATTGAGTAGATTGATGGATGTGTATATCATGGAGCTCTCATGTGTTGTATACGATGAGTTTGATGAAAGTTGTTTCATGTTTACAATTTTTCGATGAGATATGAATTACTAACCTATATCTTGTGTATGTAATTAGATTGGTAGGCCTATGTATAGGCTTTTATGTTGCAAAGATGTTGTAGATATGCTAAAGACCAGTTTAAACACTTATACCATTAGGCAATGTCAAAAATATAGGGGAAACTTTGTCCGTTTTCTTTCTTAAATTGTGATGTTGGCTTTTGGATGTTTGCCTATTATTCATAGGATATCTATGTTTTGAAATGCTAATTCTCTTCTTTTGTTTCGTCTTCCTATACATGACAATTGATCTATTTGGTCAATGTTAGCTGGTGCGGATATCGACCACACTAGTTTTGGATTATTTGGTCAATGTTAACTTAAATATGTACTTTTGACATACAAAGTTGTTTGATGATGAAATATATTTCATGGTATGAATTATCTTCATTTGAATATTAATGTGTTTGTTTGTTAAGAGAAAAATAGTGAAACAAAATATCAAATTGCTTTTAAAAATTGCTTTTTAAATTAAAATTGCTTTTAAAAGAAAATATAAAATTGCTTTTTATATTCAAAAATTGCTTTTTAAATTAAAATATAAAATAATAAAAATTAGGTTTGATGACAAGCCTTAGTGAAAGAAAATTGTCACTAAAACAAGATTCAGCGTAAAAGAGCATATTGTGTGACAAACTTAAATAGCATTTGTTGTCACTACTTATCGTTAGTGACAGCCAATCTTGTTAGTACTTGTCACTGTAAATATATCTAGTGATGGTCTTGTATATGTTGTCATAAATATAATATAAATATGGTGTAATTCAACTTACAGTGACAACAAAATCATATACTATGACGATATTGATTGTCACAAAATAAAATCAACTTTGACAAGTGTAGTCGTCATAGATAAATAACTTTTAGTGACGGGTATTGTCGTCACTGAAAATAACTGATTTTGTGGCAATGCAACAAACTTGTCACTGAACTTTCAGTGACGGGGGTATAAGCAACGAGATATAGTCGTTACTAAACTCGTCACTTAAGGGTTTCTGTGACGGATTTCAGGATATCAGTGACAAGTTTTGTTGTCACTAGAGACTTATTTTCTTGTAATGAAATTTCATGGAATACCGACTGATCCTAAACATCAGAGGCAACTCGGTGGCACGATGACACCGGAGGCACTGCCGATGGCGTGGTCACAGTAAGATTCAGCTGGTTTGTTCTTATACGTGAGGTCTATGTCCATTAACTTGATCTGTTCACAAGGATTGCTTGCACTGCAGTTGAAGTTCACCGCCACCTTCGTCGCCGATGTGCCCTTGATGTCTCTATACACCACATTCCTGATCTTCACGCCAGAACTCTACTAAAAAAATAATGAAGATTAACATACTTAAAAAATCATCTTCTTTTGTTGAAATTATGAACAAAACTTGATATAATGAGATTTTGTTGTTTATCAGAGTTTAGGTTAGCTACAGTACCTGATGAGTACAGCTGTTATGATCTTTGCAGTAGTTTTGATCGATGATGACCGGATTATGAACACTGTTCATGACGACGTGCTCAAAGACGACGTTGTCGACGAAGCACTGGCTCGGATGCCCCCATGTTTTGATCCGCACGCCATTGTCACTGCCAGTGAATGTTACAGTGCTTACTGTTACGTTTACCACTCCGGTTTCCTTGTAATGCTGTCCTAAGCTCCCAATGCTGCTCCACATACATAAGAACGACAGCATTAGACTATATAAATTATAAACTCACTTCTTTCTTGAATCATGACTCGTCTCTGTTCGGAGCCCACACATGAGGGGACGGGTTAGATCAGATAGATTTCAGATCACCTTCTTCTTTTAAGCTTTTGAGTTGATCAGTGAATTAAGTTAAAAGTGTTCATCTTGATCTGTTACCCAAGTAACTAACATTCTTCTGAGTGAAGTACATGTATATATACCTGATGCCATGGCCAGGGCCGCAGGTGATGCTCTCGATCCGGAGGTTGGTGGTTCCGGGGCCAATGGAGATGCAGTCATCGCCGGTCCCTATGGCTGCGCCGCTGACGGTGACATTGTCGGACTGCTCTACGTGAATACCGTCGGTGTTCGGGCTGCTGCCAGGGGCGGAGATTGCAACATCCCGGACCATCACGTTCTGGCATCCGTCGAACACGATGTGGAACAGCTGGCTGTCGATCGACTTCAGGTTGCTGATCACGATGTTTCTCGAACCGATGAACCTCAGAGTCTGCATGAAGCAGGTGAGAGCAAGTTTATATATTTATAGTAACAGCGTGACAAAATGCATGCATATGCAATTGAGGCTTTGTACTTACAGTAGCGCCGCGAGCGCAACTATGTCGGGGTTTGGCCTTGCAATCCCAGAGTGCCTTGCCACGGCCATCGAGGGTGCCGCCGGAGACTGACACGCCATTGACGTGGTTGAATAGCAGCCAATCATTATCAGACTTGCTGAAGCTGGTGGGTGCCACAAGACGGCCATTGATTTGAATAGTGATCTGGCCGCACGTGCATGGCCCTTGGAACACAACTTGGCCGATCAAGAAGCTTCCCGGTGGCACGTAGATAGTAGAGGCCGGCCAGGCGGAGCTGCATGCTGCGGCCCATGCGCCGAGAAGGGCCTTGGTAGAATCAGTTACACCATCTGGCTTGGCTCCGAGTGACACAATGTTGTAGGTGTTGGAGGCTTTCACTGATGATAGAAAGAGGAGTTGAATGAAGACGAGAAGAGGCTTGCTTATCATGAGATAAGCCATTAGAAACCTTACTAATTGTAACAAGGTCAGATATAGTTGAATTCAGGTGATAAAGACTGTATTTATAGGGACAAATGATTATCGATATGTTCGCCAATTATTAACACGATCTACTAGTGTAGTTTTCTAGCTAATTTCTTTCGTACACTTACTCTAATTGTTTTAAGCTTCAAGTAATTGTTCTCTTTGTTAAAAATGTAAGTATGAAGTTATCGCTGTTAGCTGGCTTTGCACCTACTAAACCTGGCACTTTTCTCTGTTCTTGTTCGTAACTTTGAAGGTGAATGTATGTGAAGTAGAGTTTCACCTAAGCTACCATTGACTAACAAAAAAGGGTATTGTGAACCGAAAGAAAGCTGGAAGAACGTGCATTATCTACTCTTAACTAGTTGACTAGGATTTCAACCAATTAGAGTGTTGGGATCGACCCAATGCTCATAGGTATATAGAGAGACAGCTGAAAAGGGCTAGGTTTCCATCTGAAAACATTGCCAAAATGCACATCGAGCATTGGTATGGGAGGGCTACAACCGGGCACGCTTGATGCCTTACTGCATAAAAAGGTCAAATCGGCGGTATCAGAATGTTCTATAAAACTATAGATACGGATGCATCAGATGTTTGACATGACGTACCAAATAGTCACACCGAGCCTGATATTGCATCAGGCCATACATGCGTAATGAGTCTAGGTTAATTTGACATTAATAGTCAACCTATCATCCTTGCACAATTAGCGCATATTTAGGCAGCTAAGTTCATATTTTGACATTAATAGTCAACCTATCATTTCTAATTACCATCACATTTTTGTTTTGCAGGCCGTCCTTAATTGTCTCTATGGCGAGTACCACGTGCAAACAGCTAGATTAGTTGATCATGTACGCGGGGGGTTGTAGGCCCTCCTTAATTGTCTCTATGGCGAGTAACACATGCAAACAGCTAGATGGCGGAGTCAGTTGCTAGAGTACCTCTTAGGTGGGAGCTGTTGTCGAGGACACCAGAGGTTGTCACACAAGTTGTGGACTCAGCATCGAGGGTGGTTCGAGAGCTCACTCAGATCTTGAAGTTGAATCTTGTAATGTCCTCGTCATTTTCACACAATATTATCAATTGTTAGACTTTCTCCTAGGTGGGATGTGAGGACGTGTTCCTCGAAACTGGTTCGATCGCATAGGTCAAGGGTCGTGTCATGTTGGTCTGGTTTCGCATCGGATGCGATCGGACGATCACATTGTTGTCTTGGACCACAAGAGCAATTTGTGTGCACACTGTCTTAGATTGATATATGTGATTGATTAGAACCTTAGTAGCGCTTCCAATCGGAAGATCAAATCTCGATCAGGAAAGATCGAATTGGACGGCCGAGATCAATTTCAGATCTCTATATATACCCCCAACCCTTCTCTCTCTCTTCTTCTCTCTCTTTCTCTCTCCTATTGGCTGCCGGATCAGAGGCTCAACTGCGGTTTTTCGAAGCGATTAGAGTCTGAGGATTGGTAGAGGATCGGCCAAGCTATACAAGTAGGTGTTTCTACCTAATTCCAACGAATTGGAATACCTAGGATTGAATTTCTTATGTGTGGTGTGGTTTCATTGTTTTGAATGTTATGAAACTTGATATGGTAGTGTAATAGCATGTTTAGAACATTCCTACCGGTTCAATTTTGTATTCTTCGGATGAATTCCGTATTCTTTCGCCGGTTTTATCGATTTTCGGCAAAATTGGGCTAGATCTGAAATTTACCCGTATGTGGGGTTGAGCCCTATTAATAAGGGTTGTGGTTAATCGAGAGAGTGATGACTCTCAAGAATGTGTAGATAAATGGGCCGAAGGTATGCCCTAACTGCTTAGAATAAATAGGCCGACAGTGTGCCCTACATGCTTTGATTAATTGATAGCCTACTGATTGTCGGCGTGCACGGGGGGGGGGGGGGGGGGGGGGGGTGTTAAATTAGAACCGTTCTATTGTTGGACTATCTGAATGCCTAATTGAATGGTAGATTGAATGCTTAATCGTTGTTTGGTCCAATTGATTTGTGTGCTGGCTTGATGCCGAGGGTTTGAACCTAGATGTCAATTATTGTGATAATTGACTTAATGGATTGTTAATCTATTGTTGTGGCATACAGTGACACCTAGGTTAGATGCTTGTATAGGTGCATGCACTGTATGCATTAGAAGCATTCTAGGTTAGGCTTGGGCGAAGGGTTGATCGCCAATCCGAGGGCTCAGATAGCTCGGATCTAGCCTTAGGACCGAGGCTGGGTAGTAAGGGTTGATCGCCAAAAAGCATTTTAGTACCCTGTAGTTTTCCAGTTTTGTAATTTAGCACCACATACTTTAAAAATTATAAAAAAATGCTCCAAGTTACATAATAGTTGTAGTTTAGTACCCATCATCCGACACCGTTACATATTTTAAGGCCAAAACACACTTTGGCACCTTGTAGTTTAAAACTTCTGCATTTTAGTATCACGTTGTTTAAAAATTACAAAAAATGCCTGAAGTTACAAAACTTGGAGCATTTTTAACCTGGGTTTATACCTTGAGCATTTTTAATTTGGAGCATTTGTAGTTTAGTACCACGATTTTAAACTGGTCATTTTGGATCCAACGCACTTTTAAACAACGTGGTACTAAACTAGAAATGGTCCAAGTTAAAAATGCTCCAGGTATAAACCCAGGTTAAAAATGGTCCAAGTTTTCTAACTTTAGGCATTTTTTTGTAATTTTTAAACAACGTGGTACTAAAATGCAAAAATTTTAAACTACAAGGTGCCAAAGTATTTTTTGGCCTTAAAATATGTAACGGCGTCAGATGATGGGTACTAAAATGCAACTATTATGTAACTTGGAGCATTTTTTAATAATTTTGAAAGTACGTGGTACTAAACTGCAAAACTGGAAAACTACAGGGTACTGTACTGTTTTTTGGCCTTATTGTTAAATCTCTATATTATCAAGGCTTGTGTTAGTTGGCTACAAATTGTATTGTTTGAGGTATAGAGGTCGAGTCAGTTCTCCAAGGCCAAGTGCTAAGGATGGTTGTCGATGCATTCCTGACGTGGTCCCCAGGCATGGGAATCATGCGTGGGTAAGGGTGATCCTGTCAAGAGAGGTTTCATGACATGAGCCCTTAAGACATCGATGGGATTATGGGACCCCCTTGACATACCTTAGGCTTAGGCGGTTCAGTATGACGTAGAGTAGAACCCTACTGAGCTTATCGCTCACTTCTACCCGGGCTGTGTTTTACAGGTGCAGACACCAGCTCTTCTTCTGTAGTACAAGTTGGACATGCTTTTGGCGGCGCGTCGACCTCTGGAGGTGTCTGAGGAGTTGGGGTCCAATTTATCTTGATAAATTGTATAAATGGATAATTTTCCCTATTTGAGGATTTTGATATCTATGTATATATATGTCTATTTGAGGATTAATTTGTATCAGTAAACTTTGTATTATATTTAGATGTATAAATTAAAATTGTAATCATCAATAAATTGTTAAAATTATAGTTTTGACCCCATATTTAATTGTTTAAATTAGTTGTGATATTTGTTACATAAATGCGTCAGAGATGAACTGAACAGGTTTAGGTCCCACACGTCCCGGTCCAGATGGGTTTTCTGGGTCGGGGCGTGACATGGGAGCTGTTGCCGTGGACATCAGAGGTTGTGACACTAGTTGTGGACTCAGCACCGAGGGTGGTTCTAGAGCTCACGAAGTTCTTGAAGTTGAACCATATAACACCCTCGCGCTTCCCACACAATATTATCCGGTTTTAGCTCATCCGCAGAATCCAGGAACACTTCCCGGTTGATCACCCATCATGGCACGCTTAATCTAGAGTTTTTTGGCGAAATCAATATCATCACGGCTTTAAAACACATTGTGTTATTGAAGGCAATTAATATACATATAGATATGTCCCCGGTCCACACCCAGACGTTGTGGGATTGTTTACTCGGTCATCAGAGTCAGCCAGAAACCTCAAGATGAATACCAACGTCAAAATGTATGATCCACACAATCCACCCCATTGTGGGGATCCTGACAATACCCGAGGTTTGCATGCACTGAGGGAGCGGTGGTAGCTGAGGACTGGTTGGCAGGGATAACCAAGAACTTCAGGGTCCTCGATTATACGAGTAGCGGACTGGTGGAATTTGGAGGGCGCTCCCAAAGCTAAAGAGACTATCTCATGGGAGTGCTTCTGTACTCTTTTTCTTGGAGAGTATTTCTCGAGAACTGAGAAGATGGCATAAGTGCATAAATTTATTGGACTAGTGTTAGAGAGCAGCATTGTATTGGAGTATGCCGTCCGATTTACCCATCTGTCCAAGTATGCTCCGACAATGGTGTCGGTGGAGGCGGATAGAGCGAGCGGTTTTGAGCAGGCATGCGAGAGGAGATCAATCTACATGTGGCATCACGTTGTCTGACTACCTATGCTGCAGTGTTGGACAACATACATGCCAACGAGAAGACATTGGAGTACTACCAACGCAGCAGAGCCCAGGTAGTAGTAACCCCATCTGGTATTGAGGCAAGTACAAGATCATCCTAAGGGCGCTTCAAAAAGAATTGTAGAAAAGAGCATATGTCATCACACTCGAGACAACAACAGTCACAGTAGTACCAATAGCCATAGGCACATCAGCATCAGTAGGAATCCCGATAGGGGATGACAACCGGCAGTCTTAGTCTGACAAGGGTCAAAAGATGAGAGCTGATGGAGGGTCTCTAGTGTGTTATGGGTGTCAACAGCATGGGCGCATTAAGAGGCATTGCCCTTTTGATGGGGGGGGGGAACCATCTATTCAGACCTCAGTTGCTTCAGATCAGGGACTGTACTCGGGAGTGGGTCCCAGTACGCATGGCAGTGGAAGTTAGGGAGGCCGGCAAGGTAGAGTATTTGCGCTGTCAAAGATTCCTACCCCTGCAGAGCCTTCTGTTGTTCGAGATACTATCATGCTTTTCGACACCTGTATCTTATTTTCGTAATATAGACAAGTCAAATTTTAGGAACGAAGTTTTTTTAAGGCTTGTAAGGGTTTTTAAAAAAAAATTACGAGTGGGGGCGTGACATCAAGTGCAGGATTTGTTAGCCCTAATGACGTTTTGATTATGTTTTGATGATGCCAATATGTTCTTAAATGTTTAAATATATATGTGATAAAATATATGTTGATAACAAGCTTTAACTTTCATATTTGAGATATTATTGGGTTGACGGATGATGCATGGATGCATCCAGGGAGCTCACGGATGATGCGCGGATGCATCCGTCGAGCTCACGGATGATGTGCGGATGCATCCATGAGATGTGACGGTCGATCCGTGGATCGACCGTGAGGTGTGACGGTCGATCCGTGGATCGACCGTGAGGCTGTTTTGAAGAAAAATAAGGTGTGACGGTCGATCGGTGCATCAACCGTGGGAAGCTTTTTTCTTGACAGAGCCTGACGGACGATGTGACGGACGATGCGACGGTCGACCGTGAGGCGTGACGGACGATGCATGGATCGACCGTGAGCCCAAAAACTAGCCGTTAAAGAGCCGTTGCAGAAACTGAAAATAGCCGTTGGAAGCTATTTTTTGAGACCCTAAAGCTCAACTATATATGAGAAGATGCAGGAAACTTGGGGTAAGACTAAGGGAGATATTAGTTTACATTGTAACAAGTTTTAATCTTCTTTTGAGAGCTTTAACCTTTGTAAAACTACTTCAAGTGTGAAGTAGACTTTGAGAGAAATATCCAAGAGAGAGCTTGGAGTGGTTTGTAAGGTTCTCAAGCACCCGTAAGTTTGAGGGGGAGCTCCAGCAGTTGTTGGAGGATTTGTAAGGTTGCCAAGCACCCGGAAGCTTGGTGGAAAAACTTGTAAGGGAAGATTACAAGTAGTGGAACCTCAAGGAGAGCCTTGAGAGAGTGGACGTAGACAAGGTTTGCCGAACCACTATAAAATCTGGTGCAAGTCTCCTAACTCTTTCTCTCATCCTTCATTGCATGCTTTACTTATAGTTTTCATATCTAAACAAACATACTAGTCTTCTAGCATTTTAACTTGGTTTTCATCTATTGTATTTTCGCAAAAGAGTCTAATTCACCCCCCCTCTTGGACCATCAGGATTGAGGAAGTATATACTAAGGCTTGGGAAGCATTGACCTAATGCTGGAGCTTGAAGAACAATTAAACCATGCATGCATGAAGCTAAGGTTACATAACTTCCAAAACGGAAAGGTTCGTGTCATGTGTCTTACTCACACAACAAGTCAACAATATATTTAATTATTAGTTAAACATGCAGATAGATTCTTATATAAGTTATTCCAATTACCTCTTTTGAGTATACATCTAGCTTTGGATATGTTGCAAATTAAATTATAGCTGGTAGAAAACTGGTGATGAAATTGGGCCTAATCTGAACAACCGGTTCGATCAAGGACTCGATCCAGCGAGTTGAATCTGATCAAACTCATTAGATCTTTGAACTTACACGACTTTGTGGTCCGAGAAATCGTCTGCATGACCTGACTAGACCAATTAGACCCAACCCGGTCAACCGTGCTCGTCACACCAACTAGATAAATTTATAGCTAGTTTAAGAGAAAATGTGGTCTAGTAGTTACATATATAATGTGATTCCATGCCTACTGAGCCACACATCCTGCCCGGTCAAGGCGGGTCTCGAGCTGAGCCTCGGGTATAAGGTCTGACTTGATAGGCTCGAGCTAAGTTGAGCCAGCATGGTCCAGTCCGGCTGTATTAGATTCTTCCTTTTTTTTTACTTTTCTTTATATATATATATACTAGTACTCACATGTGCCCCTGACACAGGTTTTAGTTATTATTAATATAAAATTTTAACAAACTCTCTGTAGTTTGTATGGTTAGACGGCTGTGTTGACCCGTAGGTGGTCCAGGGTTCGAAGGTTGGTCATAGCTTTTTGTTCACTGTCACCATAAAACATAGCCAATAAAATATAAGTCTTTGCATATTGCATAAGATAATATTAATAGAACTTAGGTTGATATGAATTAATGATGCTTTATATAAAGCAAACTTAGAGAATATATATAAAGAAACTTAGGGGATATGAATTAATGCAGGTTAACCGTTATTGCTCCTTATAAGGTTGATATATATATATATAAAAGAAGTTGAGCCCAAAGCATGAGATTACTTATAAACCACTACACAAAACTAGGAGGTCCATCCTCTGAAACCGACTCAAAACTAGTCTGATTAGCCCAACATCGGCGAACAATACCATCAGCGGACATTACTTGTTCTCGGAACATACAAGAGCGGAACAAAATTGAAATTAAGCACCTTAGCCCATATTTGATGCAGTTAGCATGGTCTAGTCCCCCTGCACTAGATTGTTTGGTTCTTAGGGTTTTTGTTAGGGGTGATCATAACCGAACCGAACCGAATTAGTTCGGTCCCTTCGGTTCGGTTCCTCAGTCCATTCGGTCCGGTTCTGTTCTGCAGGGTAAAATAGTTCAGGCTTCGGTTCCTTAAAAAAACTTTGGGTCAGAACCGAAGAACCAAAGTTTAACCCAAATGTCATGTACATGCCTTATTTTCTTACCTTCGGCTCATCCTATCCCTTCTCCCGTCTCAACCGTGAAATCTAGCAAACATGGCGTGGATCCCCACAGGACCTCGCCTAGGGCGGTGGCGGCCTCGACTTCGTTGGTGGCCACCTCGCGAACCCGCCGCACTTCTTTCGGCCTGAACACCCTCTTCTCCTCTGTCGTAGCCCCTCCCCCACCTCCATCGCCACCGCGGACCTCGCCACGCTGCTGGTGAACGGGTGCTCCACCAGGTACCTTTTCCGTCCCTTTTCCCTCCTCATCCCCACCACCCCTACTCATATGCCATGGCCCTCTTCACCATTGTTGTGGTCGCGTCCTCCTTCGAGATCTATGAGCGCTCCCCCAAGCTTCGATCTCTGGAGCTCGAGCAGCCGCATCATGATCCCACCTTCAAGCATCACCTCGATCGCTTCTTTCATACCGAAGTAGCCGATCTCAAGGACGATGTCTAGCGCCGCGGCTCCGATCTCCACGTCGGCGGATGAGGAGAGGAGGGATAGGATTTTTGGGATCTGGCCCCAGGAGTGGAGCTCGTCGACGAGGGGGCTCTTGATGGAGACCACTAGGCGGCAGAGCGATGGTGATAGTCACCATCACGCACACGACCGGCCCCATGAGCAACGGCCAGACGAACACCGTCTTGTTGAACCTCTCCTTCGATCCACTGTCCTCATTGGGACCCTGCACCGGCGACCACCCACACAGGCGATCCGTCCAACACCACCGCAACCGGCCTCCCAGACTTCCAACACCATCAGATTCGACCACTTCTCCTCATGTCTCTTCCCAACGGTTTCCCGACAAGATCCCCTGCTAGTCGCTATCTCCCTTGCTCGTTGTCCTCGGTAGATAGCCTTATCCATTCAATGCCTATAGAACCGAACCGAAAAGTTCGATTTGGTTCAGTTCGGTTCTCATTTTTCTGTACCGAAAAAAGTTCGGTTCTTCGGTTCTAAACCGAGAACCAAATGCTCACCCCTAGTTTTTGGCATCTATACCCTTCTAAAATGTCCTAATTGGGTATGTACCCTTCTAAATCTATTTTTTAGTTGCATATACACCCTTCTGGTTAACTATAGCCTTCTGCTTAACCATAGTTCAATTGTTTTAAAAGATTTGATCAATGGATAGCTAGTTAATGTGAAATTCCATATCTATCCTTCAAAAATCATAATATTAGCATCTTTGAACAAAAAACCTTCAAATTTTGTAATGGTATGGAATTTTATATGTGCTGGCTATTTATTGACCAAGTCAAATTGGAATAACTAAACTGTAGTTAAACGAAATGGTAGGGTGAGCATTTGGTTTTCGGTCCAGAGCCGAAAAACCAAAATTTATTTGGTCCAAAAATAAAAAAACCGAACTGAATCGAACCGAACAAAACATTTTCAGTCCAAATCGCTAAAAACCGAATTTTTTATAGAAAAATTAAATCATGATGCATACAAAAATGAAAATTTGTGAAAATATGATATTTCTATTGCAATGACTACCTCTACACAAGAGGCCTTCAGATTAGAGCATAAGCATAAGCATTTCCTAATATATATTACATTATATTAGAGCATTTCCTCATTTCCTGATACATTAAATTGGATTAGAGCATTTCATATAGCATGCCTTCAGTTTTTCATGTGCTTCACGAACAGTTCTCCCATCTTTTTTCTTTCTCCAGCGGTGACCATCCTTGCAGAAATACCTAATTGCAGAAGGATACAGATATTAGTAAGCCTTTGAGAAGATGGATCAAGTAGAACAACAAAAATGAAGCACCAGAGAAAAGTTATATGATCATGTGATCAGCAATATATTAACATACATATTATCAACAATATATTAACATTCATATTATCATACAAGTCACCCTATTAAAAAAGGGATCCTGTAGCCCATGAACTCTCCATTCTTCCCTTTCTTGAAGACATTAAAAAGTCATAATCAAGTTATCTTGACAACAAATGGAAACAAACTGGAGAATCTGAAATGCTTGCCATGACAAGTTACTAAGAATCTACAATGGTATAAAGCACATCCCTGAAAAAGAGAAACCAATTCATGTTTTTTAAACAAAAGTAACATAAAAAAGTTAAGTTATTAACGAAACACCATGTCTATGCATGAAAAGTTACGAGTAGCAAAATGTAGATTTTCACTTCAGTGATTGTAAAAGTGAGAGATCAAGAACAGAAAAAAAAAACCAAGAACATACTAGCTGGCTGAAGAGGTGGATCGGGATTCAAATGAAACACATGGTAGTTGCGAAGGATTGCACAAATCTCACTGGGACGAAGCCAACTACTTTTTGCCTCTAGCAAGATCTGCCCGACATCTGCAGTACACAAGTGCACCAATTGAATTCAATGATACAATAGCTGACTGTAGTTCTATAGCAAGTGATTTTCACAAGCATTTACAGAACCAAAGCAATCTATGCAAAATTTTACCTTTGCTTTCTAGCTATCACCTACTATAGGCAAGAGTTATCAGGAACTTTTGGAGTGCATAAATTCATAAAGATTGAAATATCTTCATCTACCATACCTCTTACAATACAATCCATCGAAAAGAAAACCAAAAGCAAAACTGAAATGATAGAAGGAAATATGACTTCTTTTGCAGCAAAATATTGTTCATAACTTCGTATGGTGTTGAGATGTTTCTATTCCTAACCAAGAATTAAGTGTCCAACTTGGAATTAAATCCTAAAAAGAATATTGATACACATTACAATTTTGTCAGTTCCATGCATGCATAAAACATGTAAGTATAAAACCTAAGAGGTGAGTGTTTGAACCCAAATTAACATCATAGGGTATGCCAAACCTTCTTTCTGTTCCGATTCAAGGCTAGTATGTCTATTCGAGGATAGTATTTAATCCACTGCCACCCGCATCCTCACTTGTTGCAAGCCTTGATAGTTCTAAAAATCAAATGTCAATAAAGATAAGTGATTAGTAAGACATATTGCTATACGTAAAAGAAAACAAGAGCAATCATATATCTAAAAGGTCAAATTTAGTAACTTACCATGTTCGAACATTTTCAACTCTACCAAATCCTCCATGAAAATAGATTGAAACTTCAAAGAGTTTCACAACCAATCTTGCACACAAATTAGTGCCTCTACTATCTTAGGAGTAAGGGAACTTCTAAAGGCATCTAGAACAATTGATCTTCCACCATAACAAAACATCAAAACTATCACAATATCTTTCATTATCTTCTGCTAAATATTTATCTAACTCTGATTTATTATCTTCACCACCGGCTTCTGATTGTAGCCTCTTTAATCTAGAGAGTACTCTAACCTTCATTTGATCTTCAATTGATACTTCTTCCCACATAGGCAATTGAGATGAGTTAGAAGCCTCACTTGTAACCGAAGCTCCACTTTCTGGTGAAACCAATTTCTTGTACTCCTCAAACATTTTGTACGTGATGCCTTTCACTCTTTTAGAAATCTTTTCACCATCCCCAAATGCATACATTTCATCTATTGCAAGAGTAGTATATCGTAACTTGTACCCTAGATCAAAAATAACTGACATGAATGTCAAGATATTCAATTTATCATTGTTTGGCCCCCAATATTTGTCAAACTTCTCTTTCATTTTATCAGTCATGAAGCTCAATCCAATGTCTTGGCTAGTCCTCCATTCTTGTAACACACTAGATAAAATGCTCAATTCATGAAAAAAGCTAATAGATGTGAGATAGGAGGTGCATGATACTTTCAAAGTTAGCTCATAAAAATGTCGTAAGAAGTGTCTCCTCACTTTTACCCAATCTTCTGTAGTAGGCATCCATTCTCTTCCATTGCTCTCAAGTTCACTTCTAATTTGTGGCTCGAGCTCTTCAAACCTCTCAAACGCATTTTCAAACTTTTGAGTGGCCTTCAGCATCATATAAGTGGAGTTCCATCTAGTACTCACATCTAGACTCAATAAGCTCTTGCTTTGTATCTTCTCAATATCCACTCACTCTTTGAACTTTTGTAACCTCATAGGAGATTGCTTCACAAATTTTACCACTGCTCGAACTCGGTCAACAGAAGTGCCCATATCGCTCAATCCTTCCCCAACTACTAAATTAGGTGTCCTGGTTTTGTTTCTTCGGATTATTATTTGATCACATGATGCAACCCCATCTCCCTAAGAACAAAGATGGGTGTTTGGTGAATGTTATTTTGGAGTGAAAATGTGGCCCTAGTTATTTTGACAATAGTTTTGGTATGAGTCTTATTCTCCTGCCATGTAAGGTTTTAGACAGTTCTGTGGTTGAGATCATAGATGTGGGATTCTATTTAATGTTATTTTATGCCTGTTCGGCAGATTCCAGTATTCTGCTGACAAAACTAGGATTATTGGGTGGATATATGTATTGTTTGGGACTAAATAGTTGTTATTCTACTTCATGGTGTGGATGTTAGATAGGCACAACTGCATGTCAATGAGATTTCTGATGTGGTGAATTTATCTTGGATTTCGACTTTGAAAATTTATTTTCGATCTCATTGTCAAACTTGAATGTATATGCATGTTTGGTATGTCGGAAGTATCACCAAGGAAGAGGTCTGAAGTCTCATGCTTACACTAAAAAGTCTTGAAGCAGAGCACCATATGCTAATGTAGATGTGCATCTCAATAAAAATCATTAAGGGCCTACACCTAACAGTATTATACTTTACTAAATCAGATTTAATTTGATAAATTCTTCAACTTATTCCTGAAGTCAATTTGTTTTTCTTCTCCCATTTCTAGTGTCGTTGATTCAGCTCTAGACACTTTTGCCATCAATGTCGTTATTAATTATAGAATCTTCCTACAAATATTACATCTTTCTTAGATTTTCTTCTCGTGTTATGTGGGTGAGACAATCTTAGCATCAACTACTCTCTCTTCGCATGAGTGTCATTTATAGTCTACATTTTTTATTTATTTCATCTGTATGAGCACTACTTGATATGCAACTCATTCATTTTTAGATTATCTATTATGGCTACAAGTTCATCATATCCAAAAGGAAATGAAGCAAAGAATCATAATCTACAGCCGAATCATACTAAGGTCACAATGGAAATGTGTAAAATAGTTGATGAACCTACATGTGGAATGATTTTTGACTATGTGGAACAGTTTATCCAGTATTACAGAGTTTATGGCAGTCAAATGCGATTTAGTACTGCTAAGAGAAGCCGTAAGTTGGACGATAATGGATATCTGAAACATATAACTCTAGTATGTTCTCGTGCAAGGAAAGCACAATCAAATGCAAAGAATATACTAGAGATGCAGCCCACATGCAAGACAGATTACCATGCTAGATTGCATGCATCAGTATGTGCTGATGGGAGGTGGATAGTGCACACAATGGTAACAAACATAACTGATAGGACTTGAAAAGTGTCGTGACTTAACAAGTCTATTCAAAATTGTAAATTTATAATCAAACTACTAACTAACTACTTTAGGGGTAGCTAGCAGTGAGTCCGAGTCGAATTCACAGGGAATGCGTAGAAAAATAATTAAACTACTAAACTCAATCTAAGTATTCCTACCAATAAGTTGGGAAAAGGTTCAGAATTAGAATTAAACTAACTTTATACTAAATGATTAATAAATACGAGAAAAGGTACCATGGAATTCGTAATCAATAACCAGGATTCTACTAGGTCTTCCTAAGAATAGAACTAGCTAACTAACCTGAATGATTTTCCTAATGGTTGATAGGTGAATGACTAGTTCTCCCTATCACTCAACAAGTTATGGTTAAGATTCCTTGTCGGCAAGAACAATTATCGTAAAGTCAGTAACCGAATGATTAGTTACGTTCACTGCTAATGAATCCTCTGATCAGGATGAATTCATCGCATGTAATAGTAATGATATGGATTTAGGAGTAAAGTCAAGATGGTTCTAGCACCTTGAGGTCGCCAAATAGAATGTATCAAGGATTAGCAGTTAACCTAGTGGTTCTAGCACTAGCGTAATGGTACTAGCACTTACGAAATCCCTAATCTTGAATTAAGATGAATAACGGATTAAGAGTTGGTCATAATGGTTCTAGCATTATGTGTAATGGTTCTAGCATCACAAGACTCTTAATCTCAAGAAGAAAATCCTCACATCCATGGTTCTAGCATGGATGTTTTGGTGAGAATCTCTAATCTCAAGCCCTAACATGCTCAAGACCTAGATTTAGGGCATAAAGTAACAAATCATTCATCCATAAATAAAATCAACACCAAGTTCATAACGAAATTAAGATCAATCCATACAAACCATTCAAGAAGGTATACCAGCCCTAAATCCTAGAAATCCTTAATAGAAATCTTAGTTACATCATAAGAATTCCTTGGTAAAAGTCTAACTACTCATCTTTAGAAAGGAGATCTGTTGATGAAGGTTGTCGCCACGCTCCACCCATGGATCTTCCCCCAAAGAAAGAGCCCCCCAAATTCGGATTAAAAAACATATATATAGGGGAACTCCCAAAACTAGGGTTTAGTTGAGTTGGACTCTAGTGCAACTCGGATTTCCTGAATTGATCATGGCAGCCTATTCCGGCCGCAACTGGGTCCAATCTGTTCTGAATCTGAAAACGAGTCCAACACAAAAGATATAGATTAGGAAGTCTTCTGTCAGATCCCAAATATTTAATAATATTCGGAGTTATCTAGAATATTTGACAAATATTGTCTTGAGCTTCGATGGTGCAGCTTTCCAGCTTATATCTCTTCATGTATTCTTCAAATCTGCTATCATACCATCAGGAATCTCGAAAAGTGTCCAACAAAAAAGTTGTAGATCTCTTAGTTTTCTACAATATACCAAAGTTTCAGAATAGTTGGACCTTTGTAAAATATCTGGCGAATATATTACTGACGGTCGATGAAGTAGTTTATTTAGTCATTTTAGCCGAATTTCCTGCATTTCTCTTCTTAAAGCACGATGAAACCTGAAATCAACTAACAAACTATCAATATAAACACTCTCGGGCTAACAAAGGTAATTTAAGGGGTTTAATTGTGAATAGTTAGTGACTCATCAATAACCATGCACTTAGCCCTTCCAAAGCAAGGTTTTTTCCATGTAATAAAATCATTAGCGGAAAAGCTAAAAGAAGGCTCGAATTGAATGATCAGGTTGGCATTCCAATGTGTCGGAATTTCAATACATTTGTAGTTGAAACAAATGGGTATGAAAATTTATCATTTGGAGAGCGAGATTGCAGGAACCATATAAGCAAGGTTAGGCGTCTAAGGCTAGGCGAAGGTGATGCAAAGGTTGCTTTTGCTTATTTCCAGAAGATGTATGAAAAAAATTCAAATTTCTTCTATGTTTTCGATCTTGATGATGACTCTAGAATTCAAAATTTGTTTTGGGCAGATGTTCGTAGCATGACAGCTTTTGAATATTTTGGAGACGTGATTACCTTCGATACCACCTATCTAGCTAACAGATATGACATGCTATTTGCTTCTTTTGTAGGCGTGAAACATCATGGACAGTCAATTCTCCTGGAATGTGTATTGCTATCAACTGAGGATACCAAGTCCCTCACCTGACTATTTGAGAATTGGGTTGCATGTATGTCTGGCCATCCAAATGCTATAATCACGGATCAAGATCGTGCGATCACTAAAGCGGTGAAGATAGTTTTTTCGAAAAGCAGACGTCGATGGTATTCTTGGCATATAATGAAGCAAGTCCCAGAGAAACTTCGTGGATATTCCTTGAAGTATGAACCTAACAAATCAGTTATGCAAAAAGCTGTTTACGAATCATTGAGTATAGATGAATTTGAGCATAGATGGGCTAATATGATCAAGGAATATGGGCTTGAAGACAATGATTGGTTGAAAACACTCTATCATGATAGGCAACGATGGATTCCAGCATTTGTCAATGACTCTCTGGATAGCCTGACAGAATTGTGTCATAAGTTGTCTATCACAGATATTGAAGGTGAGAGTGATGCTAATTATGAAATTCCTCAAGAAGCAATGCAAGGGTTTGAAGACGAAGGTCCCAATGAAATTAGAGTTAATAGTCCTCTCAAAGTACGACGCAAGAGATGGCATCTAGCAAAAAGAAAAGAATCAAGAATGGACAAGGTTGTCCATAGCCATTGTAAGTATGATACTCGACAAGTTTATATACAAAGTTCGATTATATTATGTCGAAGATGACTAGATGCTGACTACCTTGACTTAATTCAATTACCCTAATCTAAAATGCAAGTAGAAAAGATAGGCAAACCGATTATGTGAATCTATCAGGAGTGCTAATGCCGGGAGTATTTGGCACACAAGAGAGCATAAACGTTGTTTGTCTTACTCTTACATTACCTATACCCTTAAATTTAACATAAACTAACTATTTATACACTTACTGACTTAATTTGCATCTTAGCATGACTTCATGGGCGGAATTCCACCGAATGTTCATTCAGCTAAAGCTTATGGGATGCAATCTATTGCCACGAAGTAATCTGAGAGTAGCATTTATGTGTGTTTTAAGTATTTGCATCACTTGTTGTTTATTCATTATTGTCCCTAAATCATGCGAGAATACTGCAGAGATTGGGACGAAAAGTACACGAATTGTCTCATGTTGAAACTGAGTCTGATTTTCCACAATATTTCACATCACCAGATTCCCGATACTTTATGGGTTCGTTTGGTGGAATAAATTATGCTCCCTCCATGGCTCATGGTGAACTTCTATACGTACGTGAGTCCCTATCATATAAACGCTAGTCGAAATGATTATTATACAGGAATTCCAATGAAAAAGTGTGAATGAATTAGATCATGATAATAGTGGCAGAGAAATGTAGCTAATGTTTGAGTCTTTGAGTACTCATAACTATTTGAGCTGGCTACACTTATGCCAAGTATGGCCAGCGACTCTTAGCAGACAGGGGCGGAGAAATGTAGCTGATTTTGAAAATGTTTGTGTTCTATTTGAAGATGTTTCAGAGTGAATTAACCTTTATAATTGCTACTATATATGTTTGCCTAGTTTTTTGAGGTGTTCTATTTACAATAATCGTAAGATGTTGAGTTTTGTGATCGTCAATGAAATATAAATCTAGAGTGTGGTCGCAATATTTCAATGTTTGTAAATTTATACAATGCTTGTGTTCTATTTGAGATGCCTGCAATTGTATGGCCTGCTAGATTGATTCAGACAACTGAAGGCAACGAATCGAGCGTAGACTCCCATCCATGTTGTCCCTTGTTCCTTTTCTTTAGACGGCTAATCAATGTGGGTAATCTAACGTTTGTACAAGCACTGCTTTGCAGCATCCCTGGACGGGAATTGATCAAACGGCCGATGCATGCACACAATCTCACAACATTTTCAGGTTAAGATCACAAATTTTTTTAGAAGAGTTAAGATAATAGTTACATACAAGTATGTTGCACTGAAATACAATGTTTTCAGGATATACTGCAATTGTTCTTGTAGAGACAAACGTGCAACCCCACCAATATCCAATAATTGAATTGCTTCGTTGAGAATTAATAAAGTTCGACAAAGTATACATTGGAAACAAGGACTAGAAAATAACACCAATACAAGCTATTCACAACTGTCAGGTGGCTGCAACACGAGCAAATCACTTATGGAGAACCTACAACCAAGGTGCATGAGTCAGGTTAAGTAATCTACATACTCCTTCAGATTCAAAGAACTCATGAAATGGAACCCTCAAATTGATCCACCTGCTCAAAGAGAGAATAAAAGAAATTAAACTTCTTGAAAAGGCCAGATGCTGAACTTGGTAAATACATTTATATCCATCTGGTAGCTATTTCCCCCAAAAAATGGGCATGAAAAATCTACATTGAACCTCTCACTTTCAAAAGTGTCAAATTGATCACTTCCAACAGTTTCGAACATGCCCAAAGCTAACAAGCAGGAAATCCAATAAAACAAATATGCCCTATATATGAACTAAAATGGCTTGAGTTGTTAGGGTTATATCATTATTCAGACTTCAAAACTTAAAAATTGAATCATCAAATGGGCATGACAGTATGCAAACCATAACTAATATTCAAACTTCAAAGACCATCAAATTAATATTGCATATATGTAGCCATTAAGACAACAACCTTCACATGCATTGGTGCTATAGCATCAAGTGATGCATGGTTTAGAATCAATCTATAGCTGCTTCAATAAAGAGAAATAGTATAGAGTTTTGAAAATAGAAAGATGTGCTCCAAATAATTTTTTGGAAAGGAAGCCTTCAATGATGTTAACTCCTGCATCGATCTCTTAAGGACTTTTGTGTTGGGTTTTATGTGACCTATTTCAATCTTCGTTCGGTTTTAATTGGACTGGTTAATAATAGATGCCAATGTGGTTGAGATCTGGTCAAGTTCAGTCATAATATTAATTATGGTTAATTGTGGATTACCATGTGTGGCCATCCTAATTGGATTCAGATTCCTTGATGGAGTGGGAGTCAGATATCCTGTCTATATAAAGGATGGATCGTCCCTCCTCCCACACACGTTGAAAAACCCTATCAGTTCCTAGAGAACGTGAGTCTCCATCGCTCGGGTGGTGTGTCGGGGTTTGGAGAAGACGGTTTTCATCGCCCTTGGATTGTAAGTCCGAGGTCTTCATCAGGCTTGGAATACTGCCAAGATACAGAAAAAAACAAAGGTGGTTGGGATCTGGTAGGGATCCCTCGCCGGATCTAGGAAGTTGGGACAAGTCCTAGTCTTCACTGATCTCCGCGATCGCTGACTTGCACTCGTTGCTCGTCGCCGCGCCCAAGATCAGCGATGGCGGCTCATTCTCCGCCGCTCTCCCTTGATCGCGCGTCTCACCGCGAGGCTTGATCGGCTACAACCAGTCGGCGTCATCCTCCTCCACCGGTTCCGAGCGGCTATTGCTCCGATCGGGCCGTCAAGGTCGTGGCCGGGCCATGGGCGATGGCGTAGGGGTTAGCCCTAACCCGATGGAGAAGAAAGGTGGTGTCGGGTTTCGGATCCATAACGGGTCCGAACTGAACTCGGTTTTTTAACCTGTAAGTTATTTCGGGTTTTGGATAGTAGGTTTTATTTGAAACCCGATCCGCTTCCGCTATTTTTTAAGTTATACGGGTTTTTACAGTTTAGACCTCAAAGTTTGGTTATTTACATATTATATCCAAGTCTTTGATCACAGCCTTTTATTTGTTGCATTAATTCGACCTTTATATGCTCTTTGGGGTTTTCAGATGTTCTGAATCTGTTTTTGATGTCCGTTTTTATCAGAGACTTACAGTTTTATTATGAAACAGTTTTCTTAAGTCTCTATAAATCATGCTCACAGATCCTTTATGAAACCATTAAGCAATATCTATATCTCCATGTTTGTTTTAGTTAAAATCAGTCATGTTTATATTTGGACAGTCATGTTATGCATGTAAGATTATAAGTCACATTCCCTCTTATGTGCTATATTGATGTGATTTATTTTATAGTGTCTAAAGATTAAAGTTTTACATGCATGTTACATTAAAGTAATGAATGTCCATATCTACATATCATGGAGACTAAAGTTAGGTCCATCCAATGGGGTTTAGGAGGACCACATAGTGATCGTTTAGGAGGCATAATTAAAATGGGTCGGATTAGCCCAAAGGTAGGCGATCCATTGAGATTTTGTTTTCCTAAATTTTAGAGGGTTGTTTCTATTAAGATCACTTTAGCATCCTTTTACATGAAAGTATTTAATTCTGCCCAAAGGTGTTTAAATACTAATTGTAAAGAGGGTGAATAGAATAGTCACTTATGACGTAGGGAGATAGGATAACCCAATCTGCCCAAAGGTGTTGGGAGTGTCTGATTCAAACTATGTCATAGTGGCTAGGTCTATGCACACTTGTAGTGTGGTGTAGGAAAGCATAAGGGCACATCAAGGGATCTGCCCAAAGGTGAGTCTTGGTGGTGCAAGGCGCTTTCCTAGAAGTTAAACTTTTGCACATAATTGTTTACTTCATCTATTCTTACCAAAACCCCTGGTTTGAATTGACAGTTAAAGACCTAAAGTTAAAGTAAACTTACCCATAAAGCAAGAAACAACCATGGACATGCTTTCAGTTACTTCGAGTCTGGCAGGGATTCCTCCTTTGACTGGCTCGAATTACAGTTCGTGGTTCACGAAACTTGAGATATTGTTGGGTTGCATGAACTATGACTTTGTGCTCTTTGAGCCAAAGCCTCCTTCACCTGCTGCAAATGATACAGCTGCTGCAAAGGCCCTTTTTGAAAAATGGGAAAGGACCAATAGAATGACCATGAAAATAATTAGGGCTACGATCAGTGATGAACTAGTTGGCGGGATTGCTACTACAGAGACAGCAAAGGAATTGATGGACTTGATCAAGGCGCAGTTCACTGGCAGCAAGAAATCACTGGTGCATAACCTCATTTATCAGTTGGTCACTGCGAGGTATGATGGCAATGGCAGTGTGCGAGAGCATATTTTGAAGATGTCAAAACTGGCAATAGGAATAAAGGATCAAGGTGTAACCTTTGATGATGATTTTTTGGTCCATCTTGCTGTCATATCTTTGCCAAAGGCTTTTGACACCTTCAAGGTCACCTATAATTCCCAAGAGACTAAGTGGGATTTCAATCAGCTCATAAATTTGTGTCACTGAAGAGGATAGACTTAGAGGAGTAAAGCAAGAATCTGCTCATCTGGGTCTACGTTCATCAAGTAAGAAGACCTTCAAGAAGAAAGTCAATAAAGGTAATTATGGAAATCAGCAGAAGAAATTTGTTTCTAAGGAAAAAGCAAAGGTACAACCACCAAAACCCAAACCTGTTGAAAATAATACTGCTAATTGCTGGTTCTGTGGTCAAGCTGGACATTATAAGAAGCAGTGTTCTCAATATCAGGGTTGGTTAGCGAAGAATCCTGCAGGTACAGTTTCAGTTTTGGTATGTTTTGAATCAATGCCATAGATGTCCCTTCTAATTCCTGGTGGGTTGATTCCGGTGCTTCTGTGCATGTTTCACATTCTCTTCAGGGGCTAAGAAACAGGAGAAAGCCCAGGCCGGAAGATAGACTTTACTTCGGGAACGATGCTTGGATGCAAGTGAAGGCAGTAGGGACTTATCATCTAGTTTTAGATTCGGGACATACTTTGGCTTTGTGTGATACTTTTTACATTCCATCCTTCAGAAGGAACATTATTTCCCTTTCTAGGCTTGTTGGCTTTGGTTATGTTTTTTGTTTCAGAGATTCAGTTTTGTCAATTTCTTTTGAGAACAATGAGATTGGTCATGGTAACTTAGTTGATGGTCTTTATCAGTTGTGTTTGGATAACATGTCTGAGTCTGCGTTGTTGACTGAATCTATAGCAACAGGAGTATCAGGTTCTAAACGTTCCTCTTTGGAAGAGGATTCTGCAGTTTTGTGGCACAAGAGATTGGGACATGTCTCTAGAAAAAGAATGGAAATGATGGTGAAAAATGATATCTTAGCTGACTTGAATTTTTCAGATTTTGACACATGTATAGATTGTGTTAAATGTAAAACCATTAAGCATAGAAACTTTCAGGCAGCTAGAGCATCAGAATTATTACAGTTGATACATACAGATATTTGTGGGCCCTTCCCTATTCCATCTCGTGGAGGACAAAGATATTTTATTAGTTTTATTGATGACTTCTCTAGATTTGCCTACATCTATCTTCTCCACAACAAGTCTGAAGCTTTGGGGTCCTTTCAGACATACCAAACAGAGGTAGAGAAACAGTTGGGAAAGAAAATTAGATCTGTTCGATCAGATCGTGGTGGAGAATATTATGGAAGAATTGATCATGATGGAGTCAATCATGGACCATTTGTTGAGTACTTGAAGGAACAAGGCATAGTTCCTCAATACACCACTCATGGTACCCCTGAGCAAAACGGTGTCTCTGAAAGGAGAAATCGAACATATCAAGAAGCTGTTCGCAGCATGTTAAGTCATTCCTCTTTGCCAGAACAATTTTGGGGAGAAGCCTTGAAGACTGTGGTCTATCTCTTGAATCGAGTACCTTGTAAGGCTGCGCCTGAAACTCCCTATAAGCGATGGACAGGCAAGAAACCAAGTCTTCATTATTTGAGAGTTTGGGGATGTCCAGCAGAGGCTAAATTGTATAACCCTGAACTTAAGAAACTTGATTTCCGAACAGTGAGGTGCTACTTCATTGGTTATCCAGAAAGAAGCAAGGGGTATAGGTTCTACTGTCCTACTCGGCCTATGGAGATTGTTGAAACAAGCCATGCAAAGTTTCTGGAGAATGATAAATTCAGTGGGAGTAGCAGACGGTCTGATATATCCTTTCAAGAGGATAGAGTTCATGTGCTTGTACCATTGTTTGAAAGGAATTTCATCCAGCCCATTCCTACAGGTTTGATTGATCCAGCTATTCACGCCACAGAACCTATAGTGCAAGAAGATCAAGGAAATACAGAACCTCCATTGCAAGGAGGTCAAGGGTCTACTTCAGTAGCAACAACATCTTCACAACAAGTTCCAAATAGAAGATCTGAGCGACAGCGAAGGCCAGCAATCCCAGACTTTTATGAGGTTTATCTCCAAGAAGTTCAACTAGATGGAGGTGATATGGATGATCCATTGACTTTTCAAGAAGCTATGGATAACAGCGAATCTCAAAAATGGCAGGAGGCTATGAGAGAGGAGCTGCAATCCATGAAGAAAAATCAAGTCTGGGATCTGGTCTCACTACCTGAAGGGCGAACAACTGTTGCGTGCAAATGGGTGTTTAAGACCAAGAGGCACTCAGATGGCAAGATTGAAAGGTTTAAAGCAAGATTGGTTGCTAAGGGCTTCAAGCAAAAGGAGGGCATTGACTTCAGCGAGACTTATTCACCCGTCTCATCAAAAGACTCGCTAAGGATCATTTTGGCTATTGTAGCACATTATGATCTAGAACTGTACCAGATGGATGTGAAGACAGCCTTCTTAAACGGTGACCTAGAAGAGGACATTTACATTTCTCAACCCAAAGGGTTTGAAATGAAAGGGAAAAAGGATCTTGTTTGCAAACTTAAGAAGTCCATCTATGGACTTAAACAAGCATCAAGGCAGTGGTATCTCAAGTTTGATCAGGTTATTACTAGTTGTGGCTTCAAGGAAAATGCAGTTGATAAGTGCATATATCTTAAAGTCAGTGGGAGCAAGTTCATCATATTAGTACTTTATGTGGATGACATTCTTCTTGCATGTAATGATATCCATTTGCTACATGATACGAAGCATTTCTTATCAAAGAGCTTCGATATGAAAGATATGGGTAATGCCGATTATGTTCTTGGCATTAAAATCCATAGAGAAAGAAGATTGGGAAAGTTATGCCTAAGCCAAAAGGCATATGTTGAGAAGGTACTAAAAAGATTTGGGATGGACAAGTGTGCTCCAGGTGAAGCGCCTGTTGTTAAAGGCGATATCTTTTCTCAAGATCAATGCCCCAAGAATGAGTTGGAAAGAAATCAAGTTGATGCAAACGAGTATGCTTCAATTGTTGGCAGCCTTATGTATACCATGATGTGTATTAGGCCAAACATTAGCTATGCGGTTGGCATGCTAAGCAGATATCAGAGGAACCCTGGTCTAGCACATTGGAAAGCAGCAAAGAAAGTCCTCAGATATTTACAGCGCACTAGGATTTTGTGTTGACTTATGAGCGGTCAAGTTCACTTCAGGTTGTCGGGTATGCAGATTCAGATTTTGCAGAATGCAAGGACACATTGAAGTCTACTGCAGGATATCTTTTTCTTCTTGCAGAGGGAGCTATCTCATGGAGAAGCTTTAAGCAATCCATAATTACAGATTCCACTATGTATGCTGAATACATAGGTTGTTATGAGGCGACCCGACATGCTCTCTGGTTGAAGAACTTCATCGGTGACTTAGGGGTTGTAGATTCCATTTGCAAACCCCTCACCATTTATTGTGACAATGAGGCTGTCACAAAGCATGTGAAGAATGATAAAGTTACTAAAAGAAATAAGCACATTGATATCAAGTATTTGATGGTTTGCGAGAAGGTGAGGGAAGGAGTTATAGAGGTTTCTCATATCAGGACAGATAAGATGATTGCTGATCCTCTTACTAAAGGACTCCCTCCAAAGGTTTTCAAGGAGCACGTCACTCGCATGGGACTACTAGAGCTATAGGTTTTACCTTGTCTGCTTTAGTTATGGTTTCCTTTCAATTGTGCTAATGTTTGAAAGCTCTTTATGTCCATGGCTGCACTTAAGAACCTTTTCAAGTTCATTCAGATTCAGTTTATGCATGCATACTTTTATTATACCATGGTTAAACTAATAGGTTGCTTGGAGCATTTGAGCTCAATTATCACTTATGCTAGACATGGGATTAGCTCCATGTTGGTTAAAGCTAGTGATGTTATGCTTGGAGTGATGGGTACTCAAGCAATACTTGGGCTAGACATGGGTTGGCACCATGTTGGTAAAGCCTTCATTCTGATTGAAAGTTGACGGTGTGTCATGGGGCGGTTTGCCAAAGGTCTATCAGAATGACATGCGTGAGCATGAAGTTGGACACTATGAGAATGAGCACTTCGACCAAATTAAAGGAGTGCTCATTGCTCAACCACACTAAAATTCCACCAAAGGTAAAGGACTCATGAGTTCTTAGATAGTGCTAGCGTTGTGACCATGGAACTGGACTAGTGTCATATAAGAGAACACTAGATACATTCATGATCCAATGTTAGTGGTGTTTTTGAACAAGGGTGACAGTAAAGAGGCATCTATTTATTTCCTAACCATTGGCTTTCAAAATGGTGCACCGTGTCGGTTTAAAAGAAAAGTTTTCTATTTCATCATTATTTTATGTGTTTCATATTTATACATTTCATATGAATTTGTGAACAAAATGATTTAGAAAACCTCACATGGCTTGAAAAGGTCAAGTGGGAGATTGTTGGGTTTTATGTGACCTATTTCAATCTTCGTTCGGTTTTAATTGGACTGGTTAATAATAGATGCCAATGTGGTTGAGATCTGGTCAAGCTCAGTCATAATATTAATTATGGTTAATTGTGAATTACCATGTGTGGCCATCCTAATTGGATTCAGATTTCTTGATGGAGTGGGAGTCATATATCCTGTCTATATAAAGGATGGATCGTCCCTCCTCCCACACACGTTGAAAAACCCTATCAGTTCCTAGAAAACGTGAGTCTCCATCGCTCGGGTGGTGTGTCGGGGTTTGGAGAAGACGGTTTTCATCGCCCTTGGATTGTAAGTCCGAGGTCTTCATCAGGCTTGGAATACTGCCAAGATACAGGTATGTCAATTTATATTCTATGATCAAGAACTGTTGATCTATAGCATAAGATCCAACATTTTGTACCTCTCATTCACTGGAGGAGCGCCGCCGGTGGATCGATGGGGGCAATCCTCGGTTAGGTTAGATAGTAAGTAATGGGGGAACTGGGAAGTAACTGTCGTTCACTGGGGGAGCACCGCCAGTTGATCAAGGAGGGTGAATGGTCGGCGAGCTCGTAGACTTGTCCTAGTTTCTCATTGCTCAACGGGGGAGGACTGAGGAGGCTTGCTTGCTTAACGGGGGCGGTTACGTCAATGGTTATTGGGTCCTATAAACCCTGGACCCAATAATCACTAACCAATATATGATGAGTCGTCGGCGCTGATGAAATTAAATCTGGACATATATCAGCGATCCACGGATGTCACCTCAGGCTCAGGCTGGCAATATTACCAACGCCTAGGTTGGCTGATTGCCAACGGCACCTTGGACTGGCTAGGAATCATTTTCGGTAAGGAAATCATTCAAGAATAAATAAAGCTTGTCCACATGCATGGTTGATAAAATTGACCAAACTAGCTGGGGACGACATTAGCTAGTCAAAGGACGGCTTTCTATTTCACGTATCAAGGTCGGTGAACAAGACCATCATTAATACTTTAGCTTTTGTACCTAATGAAGAAGCATTATTGACAAAGGTATGTGTGTATAATTGACTTGTGTTTACTATAGGGTGATTTGTCCATCAAATAATTTGATAATATGTATTTTCTCCTCATAGGTAAATATCTGAATTTATTGGTTGTAATCTTCGGCTCATCACATATAGGTAAGTTACCCTTTTATGTTGTCAGGAAATATTATGATATTATCAGAATTGTTCAGACTGATATGACATTTTGGATGTTTTGAGAGACTAATATAAGATTAAATAAAATTTCATTTCTATGTAAAAAAAGAGAGATTTCCACATTAGTAATGATCCATGAATCTGCCATGAAGTTAACGAGGGAGGTAGACATAACAAATGGGTTAATTGTTAAGCAGGAAGAATCTCAAAAGATTTTGGAAGGAGCTTCTTATCCTCAAGTTAAAACTCATATCAAATCGTAACAATTGTAACAATATATATATATATCATCCTTATATAGCAGGATGGTTAAGAAGTGTATTTTTTCTTGTCCCAATGGCATCCTATGTGGCAGGGTTTATCTTATGTAGCTGCTGATGTGGAGGGGGTAGTGGGGGAAGGGGGAGTTATGAGGGGAGATGGTGGTTACCCTGCCAAGTGGCAGGGGACCACACTAGTGTATATATATATATATATATATATATATATACTAGGTGGTGGGCCCGTGCCACCTGGCACGGCTAACTGCCCGCCCCCACTATCTCTATTATAACTTACGCCACATCAGCCACTATCATTTTTTTTGTTTATTTAATTATAATTTTATACCACGTGTATGTCATGTGTGTATAAGTTTATGACTCAAATGATGAGTCATAAAAGTAGCTACCCTTGGATCTTATAAGGTAGATAAATATGTATATTTAAAACTAATCTCCTGGCTTATGATTATAAGGATGTATATTTAAAACTATAATATGATAAAAATATACAAAGTTAACTTAGAAAAATATACATGTAAATAAACTAATAGGAGGTAAACGGTTGTAACCGTTTTTGCTCCTTATAAGGTTGATATAATATCACTTAGTTGTGATATCGTTGTAGTCATCATGTATCTCTATATATATATATATATATATATATATATATATATATATATATATATATATATATATATACACTAGGTGGTCATCATGTATCATGCCCGCCCCCACTATTAGGGGTGAGCAGAACCGAACCGAACCTG
>OY986975.1:18632672-18703238 GCA_963920575.1 Narthecium ossifragum | reverse complement strand
TATCGATGGACTGGATGAACCAATCGGTATCGCACTACCGATTGAAGATATCTTACCACCGATTGAATATATCGGTAGTGAGATACCGATGAATTGATCTAGACCATCGGTATGTCATTACCGATGAATTAGATGAAAATGTTGGTATCCCACTACCGATTCAAAGCCGTGTGCAGTGTATATGTTACGTTAGCGTGTACACTAATCAACGTCCATTATTTATTATGTAAATTTGAATGGTTTGGATAGGTATCGAAGGAAAGACAAATTATAGGTGCCTTAAGCATAGCATCTCATATATAATTGAGCGTTTAAATTTGACTTTGAAACCGTCATCCAAATCTATACCCTATTTTGTGTGGGGGGGGGGGGGGGGTGATTATCCAAATCTATACCCTATTTTGTGCGGCGAGGGGGGGGGGGGGTGATTATTAGTTTATATATACGCGGCATGAGTGAGGAACTTGTATTATTTCTTTTCTTTTATTTCTATTTTTCAAACATTCCTAGAGGATTACTGTGAAATCAAACATCTCGGAAGCATAGATCATGACAATTTAAGCATATCAGAAAAGAAGAAAAAATGTCAAGTATTTTAGAAGGATGAGATATTGAACTTCACAGAAATAAGTCGGCATATATATATGAAACTACAGAACGCCAAGAATATGGAATTCTGCGTGACTATAATAACAAAATAAGAAACACCATGAAATAAGTGAAAAATGCTCTCATTGAAGAATTAAGAGGAAGACGAAACTTGTTTAGTTTACATATATAGTTACACTCATTGTTTAGCCATTGTGGTGATCAATGTTGTTTGCCACCTGATTTTTATGTCTTCTTCTTCTTCTTCTCTACCTAAATCTTATCCATAGCTAGCTTAAAGAACAAGCGTAACTTTCCGTTTTGGAAGTTAAAGTGAACCCTAAATTCATGCATGAAATTTGTGGCATGCATCAGGTCAACAATGTTGGCAACTATATATAATTTAGTTTTCCTTCTATCTTGCAGTAGCTATGGACTCACGAGGATTCTTGTTTTGATCATGGAGATCAATGAGAGCACCTCTTGACTCTTGTTATGTATGTTTTGTTGTCTCCAAGAGGACCAAGACAAGAAGCCATGAAACAATGCTCCTTAGATTCATGAGCAAAGCCTTCTCATTCCCCTACATCACATGCATGCATGCATGTGTGATATATCCCATGTGTTGCTGCAGGTTTTGTAATTAATTATCTTGTGCAGGTGAAGAACAACTAGCCAATCTTGCTTCTTTGTAGTTAGTTAGTTGCCACACAGATTTTAAGCAAAATTTTGAACGAAAGCTTAATGCGTGCCAACTGGTTTGATTAATTCACTTCCAAGTTTGATTACTCAAATTTATTGTAATTAGCTAATTTTAGCTTTCGACAAGCTAGCCAGTATATATATAATAGATGGGCCCCCGTGTCCCCTGGTATCAGGGATGGCAATTTGCCCCGCCCCGACGGGGTCCCACCCCACCCCGTTTCTAATGGGGCGGGTTCGGGGGACTCCAAACGGGTTTGGGGGACATGTGTAAAACTCGATCGGGATCGGGACGGGGTCGGAAAGGATACCCCGTCCCGCCCCGCCCCGATTGTATTATTTGAGACAATTTAAGTTTGAATTATTATTTATGACAATATTTTGGAGTTGTTATTGATACAATTCATTTTTGGATCATTTCGTAGAGACAAGTTTTGTTTGGATTGCTTTTTACGATGATAACTCTTCAGTGTGTTATTAGATATAATGTATTCAATGTGTCAAAAAATTTTGGGACGGGATTCAGGTTTGCGGGGCAGGGTGCTAGGTTAGGTTGTGGGATCGGGGTTGGGGGAAGGGGGACGCCACCCCACCCCGCCCCGTTGCCATCCCCACCTGGTATATGTAACCATCACCCTCCACTAAAAAAATCATATGTCGCCCAAACCTCCCGCCACATGTCAACATCTCGATTGTTAGATATATCATAGTATAACTTGAATCGGGTATCCACATGCCACATGATAGAATACACGGGATATCAACCTTATAAGGAGCAATAACGGTTACAACCGCTTCCCTTATATTAGTTTGTTTACATGTATATTTTCCTAAGTTAACTTTGTATATTTTTATCATATTCTCTAGGTTAGTTTTAAATATACATCCTTATAATCATAAGCCAGGAGATTAGTTTTAAATATACATACTTATCTACCTTATAAGATCCAAGGGTAGTTACTTTTATGACTCATCATCTGAGTCATAAACTTATATACACATGGCATAATGTGGTATAAAATTATAATTAAATAAACAAAAAAAAGGATAATGGCTGATGTGACGTAAGTTATAATAGAGATAGTGGGGGCGGGCAGTTAGCCGTGCCAAGTGACACGGGCCCACCACCTAGTTATATATAATAATAGATGTTCGTAGTGCGTTTGCACTTTTAAGCCGAGGTAGTAGCTCAATTAATTAATAAAATATGAAAAAACCGTTACATATAAATCCTGTAGGCTGTTCTGGCCCGTCTGATACAACGTACTCTCTCTCTCTCTTAGAATCTCACTTACGGTTGAGATTGATCTTGGATTTGAATCCTCTGTATGTAGGATTCGTGGTTGTGTGCGTATAATTTATTCGCCATAATTGAGTGTAAAAGACTCAATTTTCTAAAAATTGGAAAAATTTCAGGTACAGATCCAGATCCACCGTTGCAGTAGAAATCTGGTACGAGGCCAAATCTTATCAGAAGCTTCTTTTAGCGACTTCTGAGTCACAAATTAATCCTTCCAATTGTAACCTTTTCTTTTATAGTGGCCTCTTGATAACAATGGCATTTTGTATTATTAATTTAGCTTGTTTCATGCATGAGACTTACATTAATTATACATCTCTAGGTCGAATTACGCCGGTTTATACTCCGGTTTTCCACTCTCACTAATTAAATTTAGACTCCTATAAATGGTAATACTAATAACCTAGAATCCCATTAATTTTCCATTATGACCCAATAATACTTCTTTCTTCCCTTGGTAGATACATACCCACTAAGTCTTATTTACTAAATGCTCTTCCAACTTCCCTACTTTACATCGTTTCAATTCTCAAAGAAACCCTAAAGTCACACACACACACACACACCTACCTTTCTAGCATTGAAGTAAGTTTAGAGAGATAGAACTAGAATTTGGTTGGCTCGACCAAATTATTCCCAACTTCGAAGAACAAATTGCTCATCTGCCAAACTAGTGATAAACCCTAATATGGTATGAATAAGGTATATATGGACCATTAAATATAAGGAATAGTGGAGCAATTATATTATTAGATTTCCATACTTGGATCTATCGTCTATCTCAAGTGATCCTATTGCCTCTAGACACAAGAAACACCACCCTCCTCCCTTTGTGGAACTCCATTTATTATAATCAACAAACATATATCCTTCCATTTCCATTTCATCTCCCCTCCAAATTCTATAAATATCCACCACCACCTTCTTGTTCCACCATCTCCAACTCCTCTATCTCTCTCTACAATCAACTTTCTCTCTCTACAACTCTACATTCAAGTCTGCCATGGCTCATCTCATGAACCATCTTCTTCTCTTGATGCCACTCCTCTTCATCCATTTCTTCTTCCTATCATCAATGGCTTCAGCTAGCAAAACCTATAACATCTTGTCATACGGCGCTAAGCCGGACGGCAGGACCGACTCGGCCGCGGCGCTCACCAAGGCCTGGAAGTCTGCCTGCAGCACGCCCGGGCCGGCAACTATCTACGTGCCGTCCGGCAGGTTCTTGGCCGGGCACGCGGCGTTCTCCGGGCCATGCAAGGGCGGCCGGATCACGTTTCAGATCGACGGCACGTTGGTCGCGCCATCGAATTATGGCAGTAATGGCGAGTGGTTGGCTTTCGATCAAGTCGATAGCGTGTCGGTGTACGGCGGCACCATTGACGGTCAAGGCTCCGGCCTCTGGGCTTGCAAGGCCGCCGGCCGGCGGTGCCCGGATGGCGACACTGTAAGCTGGCTAGCTAGCATCATTAGCCTCATGGTAACTATATATAACTCTTTCTTTCTTAGCGAGCTATAACTATGTTCAACCATGCATGCAGTCGCTTCAGTTCACCAATTCTAAGAACCTGGTGATCAGCGGACTCACCTCAATCAACAGCAAGCTCTTCCACATAGCGTTCGTTGGCTGCGAGAACGTCGCCGTGCGGGGCGTCAAGATCTCCGCCCCGGGCGACAGCCCGAACACCGATGGCATCCACGTCCAGATGTCGACCGGCGTCACCATCACCGGCACCGGCATCCGGACAGGGGACGACTGCATCTCGATCGGCCCCGGCACCACCGATCTCTGGATCGAGGGGGTCACCTGCGGCCCCGGCCACGGCATCAGGTGCATGATCATGTCTTCCTCAATTATATATTCAAATTGAATTCGTAATGAAGAGATGGTAACATGACATGACTTTGCATGTTGTTTGACAGCATTGGTAGCCTGGGGAAGTCAGACCAGGAGGCCGGAGTGCAGAACGTGACGGTGAAGTCGGCGGTGTTCACCGGAACGCAGAACGGCCTCCGGATCAAGACATGGGGGCGGCCGAGCGACGGGTTCGTGAAGGGCGTCGCATTCGAGCATGCCCTGATGCAGAACGTCAACAATCCCATCATCATCGACCAGAACTACTGCCCTGGCAACAAAGGTTGCCCCGGCCAGGTGACCGACCGATCGATCGCCATAATTTTTTTTTTGTTTTTACCAATTTTGATACTCAAAATACATTTCTGAATTTTTTATGTTTTATTTTGGACAGAATTCTGGTGTGAAGATCAGTGGAGTTAGATACAACGACATACATGGATCGTCGGCGACTCCGGTGGCGGTGAGCTTCGAATGCAGCCCGAGCAACCCGTGCCGGGGGATTGGATTGCAGGACATAAAGCTCACGTACGGGAACAAGCCGGCGGCGTCTCTGTGCAAGCATGCCGACGGCACTTCCTCCGGATACGTCGTGCCGCCGAGCTGTCTCTGATACATATATAGTGCCCAGTTCTTATATATACTCTTTATGTTACTAGAAAACTCTATATACAATTTAATGGAATAGGAAAGGGATACTTTTTTTACTATAATTGGTGTTGGTTTTAGAATCACAGGTTTAGTATATTATGCTACTATTTTAGTGGATAAATAATTAACATCAAGATCCTAAAAAAAGATATTGATTGGAGTTAACTTTGTAATTAAAAGTGCTGCTAATTATTAGCTTTTATGGCTCAGCTTCAACTATTTACTATTTAGAGAAACAAAACATTGCAAGCTTTGAGCTCTATAGACTGGATTTTTTTTTTCTTTCCAAACAGGCTAAACAGCTATAGGTGGGCTTGCTTAGTCAACAAACAAAACTTTCCAAGCTTTGAGCTCTATAAAACTTTGCAAGCTTAGTCAACAAAATCTGCATGCATGGTTGACTTTAGACTGAAACTTTTCTCTTTCCAAACAACTATACGGTAACTGACATTTTTTATTGGGTTTTTTCTTCTTCAAACATCCTCCTTTCTTATACCTATAATATCGCGAAAAATCGAGCCTGAATTGAAGTTAAAATAAACTAATCTACCGATTAATTTAGATTAAATTGATCATCAATCAACTTATTCTAAAGTTACATCTCATTAAAAAATAGAAATAACTTATTCTAAAGTTATATCTCACTCTTTTTTTTTCATGAATCCGAATTCAACCAACTTAACTAACCGACCGATCAAGGGCAATTTGGTTATTGTATCTGAAATGAGTTAAAATAAGTATGATTAAATAAAATTGATGGCAGGGGGGCTTTTTGCAAAGAAAAGCCCATAAGAGAGAGCAAAATCAAAATACCAATAAAGAGGAGTGTTTTCCACGATGAGCCTGTTTAGTTGCTGAGAAATGAGCTGAAATGGAGTGACGTTTTGAGGAGTGACTTCACTAGAGTCACTTTTTGGGATTTTCTGAGTTTTGATGTTTGATTGGTACGTGATTGAAGTGGAGATATGGTCATCCCAAACTGTGAGCAATTTCATGAATCTTAAATATTTTAATATTAATAATTAAAATATTAAAATAATATTTTTTTAATATTAAATAATTAAAATTTTAATAATTAAAATATTAAAATAATATTATTTTGGATTATGTGGACCAATCATGAGGTGACACATGACATGTGAGACCCACTTATATTAATATTTTATTACAGTACTATATTATTAATATTTTTTGTCACTCTCCGGAGAGCCTCTTCAATGACTTCGGGCCAAAATCATCCAAAGTCAAATCCGAAAGTGAAAGCTAAATTTGCCTTGGGGATGAAGTGGTTTGAAATGACTTTAATATTACTTCAACACCACCAAACAACCGAAGTGGTTGGAGTCACTCCAAAAAAAGTGACTTTAACTCCACTCTAAGCCAACCAAACACGCCCAATATATACATTGTGCGTGTGAGTGTTTGTCATGCATGTTGGATCCGTATGGATTTTGGATTCAGACCAGATATCACCTGCGTGCGAACCATTGAAAGCTAATTATTCAAGTTATGAAAAAAGATATATTCTAGTTTTATAAGATTAATAATGAACAGGGTGTAATACTGTAATATTTCCTGCAGTTGATGTAAGCCAGGAATGCCTTGAGAGTGAATGCAACTTATACCATCCAAAAAGAAGCTAGATTTCAAAAAACCTCCTATGTTTAGAACAATATCATAAACCCCCCTACAAATATAGGGTCATTTTTATAACCTCTTCCGTCCTGCTAAGTGCTAACATACATACTCATGGTAAAAATACATGATTAAGTTATGAAATGACTAAAGTGGACATAAGGATAATATATATATGTCCATTATAGTTAGATTCGTTTATGTATTCGCATTAAATGAACTCCGAAGGCTACTTGAAAAGTCATTATATTCCGAGTTCAGGTCGTGGTTTTGTGATATTGTCAAAAATTTAAGGAATTTTGCGATATTTGACACCTTATTTTTATGATGTCAATTTTAATTTTATGTGATAAGTGTCGTGCAAGTTTCTCTGCGCACAAGGATTCGGAGTAAACTTGGATTCAGTTCAGTTGATCTTCTACAACATGAACACGTACTGAATCTCATATCATTCTGTGGCGAGGGTACGTACCTCTTCAAAATGTAATCAATCACTCGAAGTGAACGCCAGTTAATTAGTCATGTTTAACCTTAGTCGTGTCTAATGGGTTAAACAGAGTAGGGCTTAATTCCACTAGAAAAATTATATTGGTTGACATTGACTCCCATCATGAAAGCTTAAAGTCAACCTTTTTCTCCATGAGTCAATGAATTTATAGCTATGCCAAAGTATAACTAACACCTTCTTTCTTCCCCTTGTATTACTTTTCCACAAGAGGAGTTCCTCTCCAAGCTCGTGTCTAATGGGTTAAACAAAGTAAGGCTTAATTCCACTAGAAAAATTATATTGGTTGGCATTGACTCCCACCATGAAAGCTTAAAGTCAACCTTTTTCTCCATGAGTCAATGAATTTATAGCTATGTCAAAGTATAACTAACACCCTCTTTCCCCTTGTATTACTAAACCACAAGAGGAGTTCCTCTCCAAGCTCGCGTCTAATGGGTTAAACAAAGTAAGGCTGAATTCCACTAGAAAAATTATATTGGTTGACATTGACTCCCGCCATAAAACCTTAAAGTCAACCTTTTTTCTCCATGAGTCAATGAATTTAGGTTCCATATCATGCTAACGTCTTTCTTTTTCTTGTCACCAAAGCTCACGCTAAAGAAGGAAGCCAAGGGCGGGTTAGGGTAAATTGGGCTGAAAACAATTAGACTAGTGTGGCTTGCATAAAAGTTTATAGAATCATGTAGCCTAATATGCAGAAGACCGTCATTCATTGGGTCAAAATGGTCTTGGCCCATAAGCAAAAAGAGGCAAGAACATGCTCATGGTTGAACTTGACCTACTAGAAAATGGTTATACCTTAGAAAGGAAGGTCTTAGTTAACAACCGCTCTGTTTGGTACGAGTCCCCTTTAACCCTTTTATCCCCATTTCACTTACAATCACCACTCTATTTTTTCATATCTCCATTCTTTAACACACTTAATTCAGAATAAGCTAATCCAAAATAAGCTAACCCCACACCAAACACCCCATAGTGTTACATGCATGTGTATGTATAATTTTGAATTTTAGCCACTCAATTCAAAAACTTAAACTAATAGGAGAGCATGACTGCATATTTTTATATAGCATTGTATGGACTCGAATAACTCTCGATCTCAGTCTAACAATGTACAATAAAGCTAAATTACTTTTTAGAATATTTACTTTTAAGAATATTTATGAGGATGTTGTCTTATATATAAATGGCCCTTGAGATGTATACGTACGAGATATATACATACACGAAATTAGATAATTATTTAATTCCCTAATCCTCATTAAACTCAAATTAATACCTCGTCTCTTTCTTTTAAACATCTATATATATAATAATATATACACAAGTATATATATAAATATAGTTCCATCCTTTGCTTAATCCTCTTTAAACTCAAGATTATCAGATAAATTTATGTTTTCTTAGTCCTCATTGAACTCAAATACCCCGTCTCTTAATTTCTATTATATATATACACATATAGCTTCATCCTTCTTCATCTGGACGTACACATATAGCAATGGCGAAATTTATCAGCTTCTTCATCCTCAAACTAGCCCTCATTATCATCCTTTGCTTGGTTGCTCGCGTTCCAGAAGCTAGTGCAGTTATTAATGTACAAGACTTTGGAGCCAAGGCCGATGGCAAGACGGACTCCTCCGCCGCCTTCCTCGCCGCCTGGCAGTCGGCATGCAACACGTCGACCGCCCCCAGAGGCGTGGTCCCGGGCGTCTACGTTCCGGACGGGGAGTTCCTGCTCGGCTCGGTCGTCTTTAAGGGTCCATGCAAGAGTCATATGGACTTCCGGATCAAGGGCACCCTGGTGTCTTCTCCGGATTATTCCGATCTAGATAGCTCCGGCAGGTGGATCAAGTTTGATAGGGTTGATGGCTTGCAGATCAACGGCGGCACCATTGATGGCCGGGGGCAAGCTCTGTGGACTTGCAAGCAGAAGAAGGGAGATTGCCCTAGAGGCTTGACGGTATGTCAATTATTTAGCAAAACTTATTAACAGGGCCGGCCCAATGCAAAATGGGCCCTAAGCGAAGACATCCAATTGGCCCTCGCCAAAATTTATATATATATATTTCTAATAAAATAAATAAAGTAATTATTAGTATGTTTATGTTTTAGAAATATAATCTTCTTGGTTTTTAAGGTGCTAAACTATTAATGATGTTTTTTAATTCAAGTTTTGTTAGTATGTATGTGTAGTTCATTCATATTTCTTGGATTCTTTTACTGAGAGATGACATGCACAATATAGAGAAGGGGTTCAATAGAACATAAAATTAACTTTTAAGCACTTTATAGATGAATCAAAGAAGAGAATGAGAGTAGTGTTTAATGGGTGTCTTAAGTTACCTTTTAAGCACTTTATAACATAAAACTTTATGGGATCCATTTTTTAATTTGTGATTTGAAAGCCATTAAGCATATCTTAAATTCAATGGTAGCTTCTGAGGCAATAAAATTTTAATTTTGGAGGCCCTCTTATTTAATATTGGTTAAATTACAGTGCATTGAATTGTTATTAAGTAATAATTAACTTTTATAGTTCTTATAACATAGCTAATTTTAGAGTCCTCTTTAAAGCCGGGGCCCTGAGAGACCGCCTAAGTCACGTAGTTGGGCCAGCCCCGTTTATTAATTATTATCTATAAGTTTCATACATATGGAATTCTATAAGGTCCATATATATACATACGTTCAAGGTTCAACTTCTTCTCTCTGTTTTTTTTTTAAAAAAAAGCATTTAACTTAACTTCTTATCAAACCCCAGTTAAAAATCTACGTAGAGTCCATGCATGATAATGAAGTCCTATTTTCACTAAAACTATTAGTTATAAACCGATTCAAACTCTTTCTTCTAGCTGTGTGACTATTTCATTAGGACTCTTAATTGATTAATAAGACACATAACATATAACACACTTGACATGTGGCAGTCTGCTGAGATGGCAAAGTTCAAGTCATTTAATTTTTTAAAAAAAATTAATTTATCACTTGAATTTATACTTTTTTTTTAAATTTCTATACAAAAAAAAAGTGCAGAATATATAGCTTCTAAATTCTAATATTATACTTTGCATGCATGCAGTCTCTGACGGTCAGCAGGAGTCAGAACGTGCTGATCATCTACCTGAGCTCCATCCACAGCAAGCTATACCACATTGTGATCAATGGCAGCCAGAACGTCCGGTTGTCCCACACCAACATCACCGCGCCGGGAAACAGTCCGAACACCGACGGCATCCATGTCCAGGACTCGACCGATGTGGTGATCACCCACAGCCGCATCATGACCGGTGACGACTGTGTCTCCGTCGGGCCGGGCACCTACAACCTCCTCATCCGCGACATGTTCTGCGGCCCAGGCCACGGCATCAGGTAGTCTTCTAGAAGACTAAGATCCTATGCCCTCAAACAAGCTGATCAGCACTAATTTTATGGACTTTTCCCCCCCTTTTTTCAACACCTTCACTAATTTTATGGACTTTGATGTTTTGTTTCAGCATTGGAAGCTTAGGGAAGGGGGAAGGGAAGCAGGAGGCCGGGGTTGAGAAGGTGGAGGTGTCGTCGGTCACCTTCTCTGGCACTCAGAATGGAGCCAGGATAAAGTCTTGGGCGTCGACGACTACCGGCTACGTGAAGAACGTCGTCTTCGAGAACATCACCATGGAAAACGTCAACAATCCGATCGTCATCGACCAGAACTACTGCCCTCACAAGATTGGTTGCCCTAAAGAGGTATGCCATGCACCATGGACATATGTATGAGCTAGCTAGTTATTATGCAATTGCATGACTTGAATTCTAATCTGTTTGGGTGTTTTGACAGACTTCTCATGTGAAAGTGAGTGATGTGAAGTACTCGAACATCCGGGGATCGTCGACGAAGAAGGTGGCCGTCAAATTCGACTGCAGCGCGAGCAATCCATGCAGTGGAATCAAATTGGAAGACATAGACCTAACGTATAGGAACAAAAGAGCACAAGCTCTTTGCAAGTATGTTCATGGAAGCAATGTGGGTGTGATAAGTCCTCCAAGTTGCCTATGATACGTAAAAGAGAACTAAGTAGATAGCTAGGCATCTTGGTCTTGGTATGGTATAGTATACGTGTGGATATTAGGTAGTCATGCAATATATATATATCAATGATAGTCGGACCTCATTACCGATTGAATGTATCAATGATCGGATCGGTAGTGAGGTACCGATTCACTGATTAATCCATCAATCGGTATTTCACTACCGATGAAATGAATTAATTAATCAGTACCTCACTATCGATTCACGTGGCACACATTCCACGTGATCATGTAGTCAAAACTTTATTCATTACATTTTAGTACCTTATTTTGAGAAATGTTCATTTTGGATGCTGCATTTTAATATTTGACAATCAGGTCCTCGCCTTGGAAAGCCACTCGATTTTGAAACTAAGGCCCGACGGCTTTAGTTAGCGGTAAACCTTTGCACGTAGAGAGAGAATAGAAGAGAGAGAAAGATAAGGGAAGAAAGATTTTTTTTTTTTTTTGATTAGGTAAACCCGTGGGCTAAAATAAGGGTAGAAAGATGAAACGAGAGACAAGTGAGGCCCTGTTTGGCTCCCATCTCGGATGAAATCCGGGATCCAGAATCCACGGAGCGGATACCGTGACGAGTGGACGCCGATTTCGGTCTATTTTTTGGAATCCGCCGGTGAGCCAAACACTAGGGGATCCAACGGATTCCACCCATTCCTTCTCGCCAAACAGGCCAGAATGGAAGAGAGAACGAAGAGAGAGAAAGAGAGCATATTGTACATAATGGTCTCCACCGTTATCGAGTGCAAGGCCGAGTCCGCCGCCGACCTCTGCAACGGCGTCGGCGTCCTCGTCATGGGCCTTCAGCGGCATTTTCTTCGTCCTCGTCTCTACTGCACTGCTGGCATCTCCGGAGGGCATATAAACCCGGCGGTGACGTTTGGGCTGTTCTTGGCACGTAAGGTGTCGCTGGGCGGTGTTATATGTACATGGTGGCGCAGGGTATGTTTGGGTGCTATATGCCTATATGTGGCGTGGGGTTGGTGAAGGCCAACGAGGTGGCTACTGGCACAGCGCTGAGCCCCGAGATCATCGACGCCTTTGTTCTCGTCTACACCATCTTCTCCGCCACCGACCCCAAGCGCAGAGCCCGTGACTCCCACGTCCCGGAGAGCTCTGGCTCGGCAGGGGTGCAGTTGGCACGACGGCGACGCCTTTGTTCTCGTCTACACCGTCTTCTCCGCCACCGACCCCAAGCGCAGAGCCCGTGACTCCCACGTCCCGGAGAGCTCTGGCTCGGCAGGGGTGCAGTTGGCACGACGGCGACGCCTTGGACATCATGACCAACATGTGGCACCACATGCACACCGCCGCCACCATCTCCTTCTGATCATCGTCAAACACCGCCCGCGAGGTTGCGACAACGATCTCCGCGGCACCAATCCGACGGCCGGATCATCGAATTCCTCCGCCTTTGACTCCTCACCGTCGACATGGCCAGTATTCCTCTGTTGCTCGCATGCAAGGTGGAGCTCGAGGTCGAGAGCCATTGGCGGCTTCGCAGGGCACCGTCGCCTGGGGTCCTCGGAGGTTCTCTTGTGGAACCTCGTGTTGTAGAAGTGCATCTGCCCAGACTGCATGCAAACAGTGCTTATATATACTCTGTTTTTATAATCATGAACACCAGTAAAGAGATTTAGAACTATAATTAGAACTATAATACCTTGATATCGAGGCATCGTTCAACGGTAGGGAAGTATCCAGATGTAGATCAATGGTCGGCTCTGGCTCACCCTGTGAATTTCCCCTGTTCTTCATCGCCATGATCATTTTCCCACTTCCTCTTCTTTGAGGAGATCTCTCCCTCTCCTAGGCTAATGCAGGTACATTGATGGCTGTAACTCTCCATCCCCAAGGACTTCCATCCAGTTCTTTATCCTCCCCACCTCAATTGGATCCTCTGTTGTTGTTTTTTAAACCACCATGCGTGTTTCTCTTCCTTCTTTTCCTGTTCCTATGTGATATCTCCACCTTCTCCCCTACTCTCTCCACCCTTCTCAACAATGGATCTGGCTTCAGATCTTGTATGTGTGGAGGGCCAAATGGCCTTTAATGGCTTGCAATCTTCCTTCTTCCCTCCAAAGTTCTTGTCGGGTATTGAGTCCCCCTATGAACCATCCACCCAGCATCCTCTCCTCGCTGCCAACCACCCGCCGGACTTCCGAGGTGAGAACTTTTCTGAGCCATTATTCACATGTCCAAGTTTCTCCTCCAATTTTTTTTTATTAGATAAGCCAAATTGCTGAGTTACAAAATAAAAGAGAACATAGGGTAGGAAGGGGAACGGAGAAGAAGAAGAGGGAAGACTTAGTGAGCATCAGCTGGCTGCTGCCGACCACCTTGCCCAACGCGCCACCTCATGCGCCAAGGAGTTGAGTTCATGAGGAATGTGGAGGAAACACGCGATGACTGACTGCGAAGTCACCCACCAAATCGCGTGCAAGACACCCTCAAGCTCTCACGGACAGTCAAGCCTACCGTTTATGAATCCCACAGCAAGCAGAGAATCGGACTCCACTACCAGTCTGCTCATGCCACGACGTCGAGCCTCCTCCAGTCCTCTGTTGATTGCCAAGAGCTCAGCCTCCACGACCGATCCGGCGTTTCGATGAACACCCCACGTCCAAGCCGGTGTGATCCCACCTTCCAAGAAGCACACCGCCCCCAGCCCTGCAATCCCATTGCACATGGCCGCGTCTGTGCGGAGCGTAAGCGATGGTAACCGAGTATCAGCCGACACAATAGGCTTTTTGTGTGCCCCCTTGGCTACCGTGTATTCTTTAACCTGTCTTGAAATCACACGGGCCAGCTGATCCGGAGATGACCGCTTATTCTCAAAGATCACAACGTTGCGCTCTATCCACAACCACCAAAGTGTATATGCGATTTTAGACTTCCATTCACCTTGATAGCTCCTCCCCGTGGTCGATAATAGCTGCCAACATTCTTCCACAGAGCCTAGAGGCACCCTGCCAGCCGCTACATTATGCCAGACACCCATGGCATAGGGACACTCCATGAAGATATGATCCATAGTTTCATGAGCAAGCCCACACCTCACAAACTTGGATCATGAGCAACTCGGACATGCCATAGCCAAGACGCCATAGGGATCTTGCCATGGAACACTTTCCACAAGAAGAAGAGAACCCGGGGCCCAGCTGGACACTTCCACATATTGATCCATCCGACACAAGCTTCCTCAACAATCCATGGTTGTGACCTCTCAGCTATAATAGAAGAATAGATAGAGGAGGAAGAGATCATACCACAACTGTTGAAAGCCCAGGCAACACGATCTAAGCCCATCTCCCTGATCGGATCAATTTGTAGGATTGCAGTCTTGAGCTCAGGCGAGAATAAACGGGAGAGCTTCTCGACATCCCAGGACCCATTTTCCATCATCAATTCTCCAACAAGACGTTTCCCCACACACAGCTCTTGATGGAAGAGAGTAGGAGAGAGGGATAATGGAAGATCGAGGATCCAGAGGTCGTCAAGGATTCTAACCTGGCTTTGGAATGCTGGGGTCCATCGCAGCCCGGGATGGATTGCTCTGGCCGATCGGCAAGTCCGCTTCCAATGGATGGAGCTCCTCGCAGGTGAAGATCCCTGCGGCAAGTAGCCCTCCCATTATTTTTGGATCGGGTGAGTCGTGCCCAGATGGAATTCGGCTGAAGAAAAAGGTATGCCGCTCGCTTCCTGCGCAGCGCCTGTTGCCAACACTGGAACTTGCGAAGCCCCAGGCCTCCTTCCTCCTTTGGCATGCATACACGGTTCCAGGAGACTCTACACGATGATTGCTTACCTCCCCATAGGAAGGTTCGCGATATGAACTCCAAGGACTTGATCAGAGACGCTGGCACCTCCTTAGCGAAGAATGTGGGGGTTGGGGTTGCATGGAGCATAGATTGGATGAGCATGGTCCTTCCAACGCTTGAGAGTTTCAGGCCCTTCCAACTACTGAGCTTTGATTGGAAAGTTTCAATGAGATCGTTGAAGGCTGAGGCTTTAAGTTTTCCTCCATCGACAGGGACTCCATACCAGGCGAGGATCAGCTGCTTTTCAAGCCGGCGTGGGTGCGCTTCCCTGGTTTGCCTGTGGATCACTATAGTGAGGAGCGCATACTGCAGATAGCCAGCACCATCGGACGGCCTTTGCTTGTGGACCCGGCTTCTGCGTGTGCTTCTCGCTGCCGCTTCGCGCGAGTCTGTATCATGGTTCGCACGGATCAACCGGTGTTGGATGGGATCTGGCTGAAGCGAAAAGGAAGTTCAGCGCCGGGATTCTTCCAAAGGTTCATCTTCGAGGGTGGCGATGTCTGCTTAGAGTGCGGTCGCATGGGACACTTCTGCTCCCTAGCCGCCCCTGCTCTAGCTTCCCAAGTGGAGTTTGTGAGTACACTAGAGACCTTGGGAGCTGTGGAAGAGGCCGCTGGAGTCGCCGCCCCTGCTCCACGCCGCCGTCGGAGAGGCCGCCGGAGACGCCGGAATCGTCGTGGATGTGATGATTTGCCAACTGATGCTCCTCTGGTGCTAGCTGACAGGGGTGCAGTGGTTGCGGAGGCGGGATAGGCTGAGCCCTCTGAGATCGAGCTGGCGATGCCAGCTTTACAGCTGGAACGTGTTTCAAATTCAAATTTGAACCATGCTATGGAGGGATTCGTTGAGCCCAGTAGTGTGCTAGGTTTTGAATCTGTCGGGGAGGTGGTTGCACCCAACCCCATTGCGACAGACACCAACCAACCCGGTGCGAGTGGAGACTTGGGTGTGCCTCAGATCTCTCAGTCCAGTGCTCCCACCTTGCGTGGTCCACAAGAAGCCACGTCTCCTCTCCCTTCCCAAGATGGGATCACCCCCGATGGCCAACATGGGAGAGAGGTAGAAGCCACATCCCCCTCCCCCCCAAAAAAGGTATCTTCTCTGATGAGCATCAAGGGAGAGAGGAAGCTGCATCGAGCATCCCCCACGGGTCCCTTGAGACTTTCCACCTCCTTGGCCTTGAATCTCTTCTCACCTCCCTCCTTCCTTCACCTTCGCACAACATAGCTGGAGAGGAGGATGGCTGGGACACTGCGTCAGACAATGATGATGACGCTACTGAGTCAGCTAATGATGCCTTGCCTCTGGCGGTGCAATGTGTTTTCCCCGCGCCCGCTGGTGCACACGCCAACTGTAATCGATGAAGGTTCTGTCATGGAACTGTCGTGGCTCCGGACTTCACAAACTCTCCTGGTTTTGTCGAAGACTGATCGCCCGGCATGCGCCTGACCTCTTTCTCCTGCAAGAGGTCGGCCTCTCCCTTCATGACCTACCAGGTATAAGGATCAAACTTGGCCAGTGTTGGGACCTCTTTCTTGTTCCTCGTGATGGCCGGAAGGGCGGGATTCTGGTGGCTTGGAAGCTGGACGTGGGGTTAGTTTCTTTTGTTCAATCTTCTCGGCAAGCTGTTCATGGAGTGATAACTACCTCCCTGTCCTGCCAATGGCGCCTCTCCACTGTTTATGCAGCGAGGAAGTGCGGCGAACGGCGGAAGATGTGGGCGGATCTTTCCAGAGTCTGTCGGAGGGATTATGCTCATGTCATCCTTGGCGACTTCAACACCATCTTATCTTCGGCTGAGAAAAGAGGGGGGCAGCCCTTTCGCCTAAGCTGTGGAGTGTGAGATTTCCTGGGATTTCTCTCTTCTGACAACCTCATGGACATGGGGTTTGTTGGCCAGACCTACACTTGGTCCAATAAGAAGCAAGGGAGAGCGAGAATTTTGGAATGGTTGGATCGGGGAGTCTGCAATGACGGGTGGAAGGAACTTTTCCCAGCGGCCTGGATCAAGCACCTGCCTTGCTACTCTTTTGATCACAACCCACTCCTTCTCAACTCGGATGTAGACCCTCGCCCTCCTGGCCCCTCTCCTTTTCGCCTTGAGAATTTCTGGTTGGCTGAGCCAGAGTTTGCTAATTTGGTGAGGCGTGCGTGGAGCCGGGACCGACCAGGCTCTCGCCAATTCATCTTTGCTGGGCGTTTGAAGGAGATCAAAGACTCAGTAAATCTGTGGAACAGAAGAGATGAGGCTGACCTGTTCAACATGGGCGCTCGGGTTGAGAGTTTGCTTGGTGTCCTGTACGAGAAGGAAGCCCTTGGAATCCTCTCAGATGTGGAAGAAGTTGAATTGCGATGCACTGAGAACAAGTATACAACGAATCTATTGCGGCAAGAAGACTTTATCTCTAGACGGTTCAGGCAGAAATGGGTCCTTGACAGGGACCGTAACACGGCATGGTTCCACAAGATGGCTTCGTCGTGGCGACACGGATCGAAAGTGGCTGAGTTGGTGGTCGACTCTAGTGCGGTGTTGACTGAGCATGATGCTATTGCAAACGTTGTGGTGGAGCACTTCCAGCGGCTGTGGACCGAGGTTGAAGATGAGGATCTTGATCCGCACCTCTCTAAATTACCGCAACTTGCCGACGCCAGGTGTGCAGAGCTTGTCGCGCCAATTCTGGGTGATGAGATCTTCGGAGCCTTGAAGGAGATGGGGTCAGGTAGATGTGCTGAACCCGATGGGCTTCTGGTGGAATTCTTCTTGAAGTTTTGGAGCGTCCTCGGTCATGATCTGACAACCCTTGTCCAGAGTTTCTTCCGCACAACAAGGCTCCCTCCCCATTGGAACGAGACTTTTGTCTCCCTCATTCCTAAAATTGACAATCCACGCCGCGTGAAGGACTACCACCCAATTAGTCTGTGCAACGTGTGCTACAAAATCATCAGCTCTGTCATGGCACGCCGTCTGCGAGATGTTATGGATGAGCTAGTGGGTTCCGATCAATCAGCTTACATCCCCGCCCGCAACATCTTCGACAATGTCGCATCCGCTCAAGAGATGCTACACTCACTCCGTCGTGCTCCTAGAACCCGACCTTTGATGGCGATCAAGGTCGACGTTCGAGCGGCGTACGACAGCGTCAGGTGGAGCTTCCTCATCCGTGTCATGGCGGCCATGTTGTTCCCTCCAAGATGGCTTGAATGGACTTTCGGGTGTATTTCTTCCCCATCTTTTTGAATCATTGTCAATGGCCGGGTGTGTGGCCACTTCTCCTCCTCACGGGGTCTCCGACAAGGAGACCCAATCTTGCCTTGCCTCTTTTTCTTGGTGCAGGAAGCTTTCTCGAGACTGATCAAAGGTCGAGGCGGGTTACGGGGTGTTAAATTCTATGCTGCTCCGAAGGTCTACTCTCAACTTCTATTCGCGGACGACTGCCTCTTTATCACAAAGGCGTCGGAGGAGGAGGCAAGCCGAGTAGCCGCTATCATGGAGAAGCTTCACCAGCTGTCGAACCTGAAAATGAACCCCCTCAAGACCAAAGTCTGGTTCTCTCCGTGTGTTGATGATGACCGGTGTCGTAGCATCTGTCGTGTTCTTCGTGTGTCCGACTAAGGACGTGCTCAAGTTTCTCCTCCGATTGGGTTTTCGTGGTTCTTTGGTTTGTAAGTGTGGCAGCAAGGGTGGTGATTGGTGAAGAGATCCATGTCCTTCTCAGGAGTCGATGGTTACAAAAGTGATCAATCCCTAGCCCTCGGGTTTAATTAATCCAAAAAAAAAGTATTCTAGGATCAAACCTGCAGCCTAACCAATTGTTTTTGCATTCACATCTACGCTAGGGATAAACAAGCGGATGATAGCTCAACAATTCATCATGTATTGCTGCAATTATTTGATTTAATTCATGTTGTTTCCTACTTGAACCGAATGTGGAGTCATTATTACTCTATCAAAGAGAATGCCAAGACCATGAAACTACAAACGAAGGCAAAGGGAAGGCTTTTATTCCGAGTCAACAGCTCTAACATGAACCATATAACAGTTTATAAGTTTATTAAAAGTTTTCAAAGTTGTGATGCGAGAAAGTTCCGATGGAGGACCCATGGAAAAGATCGGAGCTTTGGTTTTTAGCGATTAATTACTAATAGGAACCAAAAACCACTCTGGTTTTGGTTTTTAGGGATTACTTACTAAATTCTCATCTCGAGACATATCAAAGAATAAAAGAGTGTTAATATTTTTTCTAAAAATTTATTTGATGTGTAGTCTACCTCATATATATATATATATATATATATATATATATATATATATATATATATATATATATATATACTAGGTGATGGGTCCGTGCCACCTGGCACGGCTAACTGCTCGCCCCCACTATCTCTATTATAACTTACGCCACATCAACCCACTATCCTTTCTTTTTCTTTATTTAATTACAATTTTATGCCATGTGTATGCCACATGTATGTCATGTGTGTATAAGTTTATGACTCAGATGATGAGTCATAAAAATAACTACCCTTGGATCTTATAATGTAGACTAGTACTCACCCGTGCCCCTGGCACAGTTTTTAGTTATTGTTAATATAAAATTTTAACGAACTCCCTGTAGTTTGTTTGATTAGACGGCTGTGTTGACCCGTAGGTGGTCCAGGGTTCGAAGGTTGGTCATAGCTTTTTGTTCCCACCATAAAACATAGCCAATAAAATATTATAAGTCTAACTTAGGGTATATAAAATAAATATAAGTCTTTATATAAGATAATATTAATAGAACTTAGGTTGATATGAATTAATGCAGGTTCATATAAAGCAAACTTAAAACTTATAGAGAATATATATATATATATATATATATATATATATAGGCTAAAGTATGCGTTTGGTACCTGTGGTTTCAGTCAAATTTTTATGTGATACATGGGTTTTGAAAAGTAGACATTGAATACCTATTTTTTTCGAACCATTTTTAATTGGTTCCTCCGTCCACCTGCCGTCTGCCGGTCTAACGGCGGCCCGAGCGAACCGGTCACGTGTGTACACGTGACCGGGCCTCCTTCTTCCCGCGAGGCAGAGGATAAGTTGAGTTGGGGCTTCAGTTGGTTTTAGATGCCTTGCGAGCTCGGCAGCTCTCCTCCTTCGTCGGCAAGCTCGCCTCCGGCAAGCTCTCCTCCGGCAAGCTCTCCTCCAGCTCGGCAGCGCTCCAGTCGACGGCAAGCTCTCCTTCGACAGCAAGCTCTCCTCCAGCTATTATTAGACCTCCAGTCGACGACAGCTCTCCTCCTTCGACGGCAAGCTCTCCTCCAGCTCGGCAGCGCTCCAGTCGACGGCAGCTCTCCTCCTTCTCCCCTATGTCTTCTACTGGTTCGAAAACCTCCTCAACTTATCCACTGTGTTATTGTGGACGGAGATCAGTACTGAAGATCGCCCAGACTGAAGCAAATCCTGAAAGGAAATTCTATGGATGCTCACGCATGACGGTAACAGTTCAATTTCTAAGATTTAACCCCGAATGTGAATTTCTGTAGCCTAACTGATTAGAACATTTCTAAGATAGGCTAACTGTTGAATTTCTGTAGGGTGGATGTGATTACCTCTTATGGATTGATGGGGACATTTGTGAACGTGGGCAACGAGTTATCAACAAATTGAAGGCGAAGATACAAACCTTGGAGAATAGAGCAGAGATGGCTGTTCTGGAAGATAAATTAGTGCAGATGAAGACCATGGCTGAGATGCAGTCCTTGGAAGATGAACTTAAGCAGTTGAAGCGCAGGGACTCAGAATACTTGGCTCAAGTTGAGATGTGGAGGACCTGCTGCAAGAATAGAGAAGATGAAGTTAGTAGACTGTTGTTGGAGGTGAAAAACATGCAAAACAGAAATAGAATGCTGTGGCTGGGCATTTTTTTGTTGTGTGTCATCCTAGGGTTTGTTATGTTGTAGTGTGGATTCATGTTCTAATGGAGTCATGTTCTAATCTGTTAGGGTATGTTTGTATCCCCCCCTTTGTTTTGTTAATGAACTTGATGTTTTAAAGACAAACCTGGCAGATACAGAACAATGTATGCTTTGTTAGTGTATTCCTGTTCTAATGGATTCATGTTCTAATCTGGATTGGTATGCTTTGTTAGTGAACATGATATTTAAACCATACATTGCAGTGCATCAGTATGAACCATACATTGCAGTAAATCAGTAACTCTAGAACATAAACCATACACAAACCTGGTAGATACAAAACAAGAACATAAACCATACATTGCAGTGCAATACCATAAACCATAGTAGAACATAAACCTGGCAGCAAATCAGTAACTTGCAGTAGAACAGAAGTGGTAACCATGCATTGCACAACCTACTGCTGTAAAACCATACATTGCACTGCATCAGTAACACTAAGCCATACATGACAAAATTTGGCTTAGGAAATCAGTAACACACACACAACCTACTGCTATATCCCACAAAGCCATACAGATTGTTTGTGCTGCCTAGCTTGCAGTTTGTACAAAAAAAAGAAAGTAAAACCAGCTGCTCCTTAGTGCATCATTTCCTGCCATGTACACAAAAAAGAGGCATGGCATTCAATTTGTTTGTGCTGCCTAGCTTGCAGTTTGTACAAAAAACAAAAAGTAAAACCAGCAGCTGCTCCTTAGTGCATCATTTCCTGGCAGATGCTTTGGGGGTCTTGAAAGGAGCACTAATTGGTCTGCCTTCAAAGTCATAGACCTGGGACCATTCACCTTGGGTTTGTGATGATGATTGGGTTTGTGATGGTGATGGTTGACTGGGCCCAGGTATGTAGGCATCCTGTTGAACTGGGGTCCAGCCTTCGCCTGGTAATGCATCATTTCCTCTTGCTGCACCCCTTGCATCTGACCCTCTTGGTCTACCTCTACCTCTTGATGCTCTTCCCCTCACATTTCCTCTTGCACATGTTGCTCTTCCTCTCCCCATAGGAGGAACTCCAGCAACATTTACTGTCACACTTGCTCTTGCTCTACCTCTCCCCACTGTTGTTACAATGACATTCCCTGCAAGGCCAACTAACTATTAATGAATGTAACACAAGGCAGATGTGTTGTGAATGCAATACTGATGAAAGCATAGTATTGAAAGCATGAGTACTTATACCTCTGTTGGCAATTGGTGTTGCTCCTCTTCCCACTCCTACTGCCCCCCCCCCCCCCCCCATCAGCAGTAGCTGTTATTTGCACTCTTCCAGCATGTATCCATGGTTGCCTCGAAGGTTGTTGGGTTGGTGCATGGGTGTGGTCCCCCTGTGGTGGTAGTGGGATCTAGGATTAATTCAGATGAGGAGGTAGATTAATAGCATTAAAAGAATGCATCTAAGGTTAATAGATTAATGCATTAAAAGGTGCATATAGGATAAATCTGCTACCTCAACACCACCTCTGCCTCTCCCCATGGGTCCAAATGGATTACTGCTAGCCTGTAGGGTTCAGATGCATAAGTGTCAGAGCCAGTATTAAAAGACAACCAAAAAAAAAAAGTATTAAGAACACATAGCTGTAGGTTAATACATTGTGCTGTGGTTGTGCCTTGCCTCTGCCAAACACTGGAGATGCCTCTGGAGGTGGTATGGGGGCCCCACCTCTTTTTTGTGCCCTGAAATTTACTCTAGACTCTGATGGTGTCTTGATTGGCTTGGGGATTGCTGGGCTTCTACAGCTTCTCCTATTATGACCCCACTGCCAGCAATTTGTACATTTAACTGTTGTATATCTCTTCTTCAGTTTACTGGTGCTTGGCCCTTCCTCTGGACCTCTCTTTCTCTTCTTCTTGGGCCTTCCAGGTTGCTTCCTGTATGCTGGAGGCAGTATGGTGTCAGTCCCAATCCTTTGCCACAGCTTGACCCCATTGACTGGTTTAATGTTGGGCATGTATGCTTTCATATAAGTATCCCTCTTGCACCATGTAGCTACAAAGTCTTCTGGCTTCCTCCTTGCATGAAAGATACATGCAATGGCATGGACACATGGTAGCCCTGTCAGCTGCCATTTCCTGCAACTACAAGTTTTGTCATCTAGGTTGACAGTGAACCCTTCATCCAAATTTGTGACTTCAAACTCCCCATATCCAGACAAGGTAGGGGTCCAGTCTCTGGTAGCTTCCTTAGCACTTTCTATTTTCTGTTGGATCCTAGGGCAAATGTCACAGTCAAGTCTCTGCATCTGCTCCCTCTTAAGCCTCATTCTAACCATCAACTTTATCCTAATTTCCTCTAGCATTGTGATCAAGGGTTTACTTCTAGCACCAAGGACAAATTTGTTGAAGGCCTCTGACATGTTATTGGATAAGAGATCACATTTAGGGAAGCAGTCAAATGCATGTCTACACCACCAAGATGGTGTCAATTTATACAGATAGTTATACCCATCTGGCTCTATATCCCTCATCTCTAGCATCACACTGTCAAAGTATTCTTTGACTGTGGCCCTTGCTGCATTCCACATAATCAGCTTCAACATCACACCCTTATAAATCTTGCTGAAGTTGGCATAAAGATGCCTGACACAAAACCTGTGATCTACACCAGGCATAAGGTCTTGCATAGCTGGTATAAGACCCTACATGACACGTGTAAGACATTAAACAAAGCTAGCATAATAGATATGCTGATATTTGACTATCTGATAAACAAAGCTAGCATAATAGCTGTTAATGCTGATATGCTATTTGCTTATCTTATACTGATAAACAATAGCATTAAAAAGCAATGTAAAACATTAAAAGACATAGCTGATATTTGATTAAAAGAGCTAGCTGATATTTGTGAATCTGATAAACATATGCATTAAAAGACATAGCTGATATTTGATTAAAAGGCATAGATGATATTTGATTAAAAGACATAGCTGATATTTGTGAATCTGATAAACATATGCATTAAAAGACATAGTTGATATTTGATTAAAAGACATAGCTGATATAGCTGATATTTGATTAAAAGACATAGCTGATATTTGTGAATCTGATAAACATATGCATTAAAAGACAATAGCATTAAAAAGCAATGTAAAACATTAAAAGACATAGCAATAGTTGATAAACATATGCTATTGTTAAACAGTACCTTATAATAACAGTAAAAGCCAGTAGCATAAAAGAGATGGTGTTAAATTAATAGGCATATGGTGTTAAACTAACTCACCTTCTGTTGATCAGTGATGAATGTCCACCTATTCTCTTCTACTGGCCCAATGTCTGCCAACAACAACTCTAGAAACCATGCCCATGTCTCCCTATTTTCTATCTCCACCACTGCATAACAAATTGGATACATCTGGTCATTACCATCTCTCCCAACAGCTGCAAGGAGTTGACCACCCATTTCACCTTTGAGGTGAGCACCATCCAGTCCAATCAAAGGCCTACAGCCATCTTTAAAGCCTTGCTTACAAGCTTGGAAACAAATATACACTCTCTCAAATACTGAATGATCTCCATCAGGAGATCTACTGGTCTTGACTACTGCTGTTGTCCCTGGATTGCTTCTTATCAGTTCATGGCAATAGTCTCTTATCCTCCCATACTGCTCTTTGTAACTTCCCTGTATTAGCTCCCTAGCTTTCTTCCTTACATTGAAGGCCTGACTTCTTGAAATGTCAATTGAATAGTTCTTCTTCACCTTTGCTATTATTAGACTGTGCTTAATATCAGGGTCTAGCCTGACATTAGCAAGGTACTTGTAGGACAGCCATGTTGAATTCACCATAGGGTTTCTGTAGCTTCTGCTGCATGTATGGTGGTCATTTAGTGTCTTGACCTGGAAGGTTTCCTGATTCTGCATTTTGGATGCATAGATCCTCCATTTACAACCATCTCTACAAATGGCTGAGACCTTCTCCTTTGTGTTCTTGTTGAACTTGATGTTGAAACCTCCCCTGACAGCATACTCCCTCATATAGTTCTTGAAAACCTTTGGAGATGGGAATCTTGTCCCCACAACTGGCTTTATCTTTCCAGACAAGTCAGTGTCTTCGTTAAACAGTGGGTAAGAAATGACCTCCTCATCATCAGAGCCACAAAGACTGATGAGCTCATCACTTGGCAGATACTCACTATTATTGTCTTCAATGTCAGCTTCATTCATATACTCCTCAGCCTCTGTCGTAGCATTTTCCTTTCCCTTTCTACGACCAGCTCCCTTACCAGCATTCTCAGCTTCCCTAACATCAGCAGTAGCCTTTCCAGTTCTATGACCAGCTCCATCTTCCCCCCCAGCTCCCATTCCAGCTTCAGAGGCACCACCATTACCTTCATTAACAGCTTCATGATCATCCCCTCCATCTCCTATATTAATATCACCTCCTCCAAGATTGTGCCCACGGTTTGATTTCAGAAAAACAGCATAGTCCACCTCATCCTCGGCATCCTCACTACTGCCCTCATCCTCTGGGTCATACTTGATTGCATCTGAGTCACTGCTATCAGAATCAACTTGAAAAGCATCCCACTCACAGCCCCCACCACCCTTATCCTCATGTTGCAACTCCCTCTCAATCTCTTTGTCAGAAAGAATGACAGGTTCCTCTATAACTGCATGCTCAGAATACACATGAACCTCACCAAACTGACTTGCTTTTTTTCCCAATTCCAGAACATCACCATCAGACATCAGTGGCCTCAGCCCAAAGTGCATGGTTAACCCAGGAATGACATACCACAGCCTCTCATATGTAGGGTGTCCCAGTTGCTTCATCATGTCCACAAACTCAAATAAGCTCAACTCATCAGCATCACAATTGCCAAATACATTCACAGCCCCTCCAACATATTTTGCCACCAAATCAGCAATAACTAACTGACCCGAATGATGGATGTGGATTTCAAATGCTCCTCCAGGAGGCTCTGGCTCTAATCTGCTTGGTTTGCTAGTGTTGGGGTCCATCCTGGCGGCATTGCAGTCAAACATAAGGTATTAAGCACACTAACAACATAAGATAATCACTAATAGCTTGCTTTCATCAGAATCAATGCAAGGGTTAAAAATTGACCCATAACATAAGATAATCAAATAACTAACTAACAGCATAAGATAATCAAACATAAAGTATTAAGCACACTAACAACATAAGATAATCACTAATAGCTTGCTTTCATCAGAATCAATGCAAGGGTTAAAAATTGACCCATAACATAAGATAATCAAATAACTAACTAACAGTATAAGATAATCACTGAGCTTGCTTTCATACATAAGATAATCCTCCGTGCATAAGATAATCACTGAGCTTGCTTTCATCAATGAAAAAATGTCTCCTTTCACAGTGACATTCAATCACGGAATCCACGATTAAAAGCCCAAAAACAAACAATAACAATCGATCGATCACGGTTCAAAATGGGAAAAAAATGAAATCTTGGAAAACCGAGCTTATCCCTAGACGAATGTAACCACGAGCATTCACCTGGATTTGAGAGACGATGATCCCGATCACCTCCTGGAACCCTTCCCCTTAGGGATTAGCCGCCTTAGGGATTAGCCCATGCAATCGACCCGCCAGACCCCAGAGGAAGGAAGAGGAGAGGTGAGGTGAGGTGAGGTGGGGGGGGGAGGAGATGTGGGTGGTTGGGCCCGAATAAGGGGCGCGGGAAGTTGGCTCACGAGGCGGGAACTAACCCGGTTCGTGGTCTGGTCAGCCGACTCGACCGGTCCACCCCGGTTCGCTCGGGCCGCCGTTAGACCGGCAGACGGCAGGTGGACGGAGGAACCAATTAAAAATGGTTCGCAAAAAATAGATATTCAATGTCTACTTTTCAAAACCCAGGTATCACATAAAAATTTGACTGAAACCACAGGTACCAAACGCATACTTTAGCCTATATATATATATATATATATAAAGAAACTTAGGGGATATGAATTAATGCAATCTAGGAAATATGATAAAAATATACAAAGTTAACTTAAAAAAATATACATGTAAACAAATTAATAGGAGGGAAACGGTTGTAACCGTTATTGCTCCTTATAAGGTTGATATATATATAAGTATTGATAAGGATGATAAAGCTAACTTAGGGAATATGATAAAGTCAACTTAGAGAAAATGAATATGTAAACTGACTAATAGGAGGGGAATGGTTGTAACCGTTATTGCTCCTTATAATATTGATATATATATATATAAAACTAGTTTTACTCCCATGCCCCTGGCACGGTGGAAATCATCCAAGAATGAAATATAAAAGAATGTGATTTAGATATCGACAACATACTATCATTAGGCTCATGGAAACCCGCATACCATTAATTATCATCCCCACATTGTAATCACTCATCATCGTGTACCAAGAAACCCAAAAAAAGTTCAAAAATCCAAAAAAATCCAAAAAGAACCACATAGCAACACAAAAACATAGCAATCCCATGTATCTATAGTTTCGTAAGGTCCGAATAGAACTCAATTTGTAGAACTCAATTTCGCATCGGAAGAGATCCTATCAAGATTTAAAACCAAACCTCCGTCAAGATCTTAGAAACCAAATACGAATTGCCACTCAAAACCCATCGAAAGAATTATGGGAGAAAGAAAAACAAATAGATGGTGGAGAAGGAAAGGGGAGTTGGCGTCGGCGGTCGCAACACACGTGATGGGATGTGCCCGGTGTTGCTCGAGGAAGCTCTATTAGCAGTGAGCGAGATGCTTCGGAGCAGCGTTGGGTAGCGACGTACTCGAAGAAGAAAAGAGGCCGGCATATATGGGGGAAGAAGCCGGATCAGCATAGATAGGGCACGGTTATTCAATTATGGAGGAATATGTTTATTTTAGAAACCATATTCATCATATGCGACCCCTAATCAGATGTATAATAACTTAAACCCATTATTAGCCCATTTAACGATGTATATATGGCAGTAATCAGAGATACGTATAATAACTAAAACCCTCCATTATATTATTAAACTCATTAACCTTACCTTATAAAGGGTGATAACAACCCTCTCTTATTATATATATATATATATATATATATATATATATATAGTGATTCCCGTGCAGGGGCACGGTGAATTCGATTACTTAATCCAATTCAAGAATTGTTTACGTTCTCATCCCTCCGATCAAATCGATCATTTGATCGCACGGTACGATCAAAGTCAATTCATCTCATTAAGCTCCTCATTTGTCATCTAACTAAACTCCGAGCCGATTCATCCACCTTCCCAACCTACACCTACTATTCTCAGATCTAACACTTCTCATATCTGACCATCCATGTCATCACCCTATTTTCTTACTATCACTCAATTCTGACAATCAAATCTAACCTATCTTTAGATACACCATCCATCACTTGGTCATCTCATTCTCATCTTCCAAGCCCGCACAATCGCGAACACCATCCCAACCTCCTCGTGATCTCCTTCCCAAGCTCCCATCGCCTGGCACCCGGCAAACCATGTGAACGCCGTCGTCCGAGCTCGCCGTTGAAACCTCGACGCCATCATGCAAGCCCACGCCAACCCGCCACCCTCCTTCCCCACGCCCACGATGTTGCAGACGGCGCCAGAAGACACACGAGGCTGGAGGACGTGCGCGTCGTGGAGTAAGGGAACATGGGACGCGAACAGCGGAGGAGCGATGAACAGGGGACGCGAACTCGTCGGATAAAGCCGGAGTCGGAGGAGCTGGGTGCGCCGAAGAAGGACAAAACCGAGCGAAGGGGGCTGGAGGAGGGGAGATCCGAGCGGCGGGGGTGAGATCTGAGCGACGGAAGGCCGGAGGAGAGCAGAGTCGAGCAGCGTACTCCGGAAGAGCAACGAACAGAGGGCCGAAGGGGAGTAGATCCGAGCGGCGAGGCCAGAGGAGGGGAGATTCGAGCGGCAGAGGATGCGAACAGGGGAGGAGCCTGGCGAAGTGGAAGAAGAGGAAGAAGAGGAAGAGAGAGGGCGGCGTGTTGGTGATGGAGCACGGCGCCGGGGGGAGAGATGACCGTGGCAGACGGTGCAAGGACGAAGAGTCGACGGAGAAGACGGTGCGAGGACGGGAGGTGATCCCCTCATGCACAGTCGCCCTCACCCTTCCCTCTGCTGAGATCTCGTGTGACCCCGCCACCCTCTTCTCCCTGCCGCCTTCACCTTCTCCTCCGCCCATCTCCTAGCTGGCAACTTGAACGGCGTAGTTGGCAGAGGCTGCTCTGTTCCTGGCTTTAACAATCCAACAAAAAGTCATCAACGCTGGGTAGTGGCATGGATGGAAGCGGAGACGATGAGCCACTGCCGGCCGTCGATGATGAGAGAACGGTAGTCATAGGTGGCGTTGGCTAATGAATCGATGGAAAGGAGAGAATAAGAAGAGAAGGCCGCTAGGTACCCTCCGCCCTCGCCCCCAGCTTCCGCGGGATGGTGTTCCTCCCATTGAGGAACGAACCCGAACCCCCTCGATCTCCCTTCATAACCGAATCCCTTCTCTCTCTAGTGGATCAGCACGGTTATTCTATAATCGAATGTGCACGGTTATTCTCTAACGGTGCCATGTAGGATGCCAGTAGGATATCGCCTGCCATGGAGGATGCCAGGAGGACAACACTAGGGTTATTTTATAACCATAGCCTCATATAATGATAATATATATATATATATATATATATATATATGTATATGTACGTATGTATATGTATGTATATATGTGTGTGCGCTTCAAATTTTATACACACATACTAGCTATCCAGGCTATGGCAAATGCCATATAGGTTAACTTGCTATAAATTGACAGGCATGGAACCCCGTCCGCTTTGGGTCTTTCTCACACCGGAGGTTTCAGGATATTACCACTACACCATGCACTCTCGTATAAAAAGTTATTCATGTTTTAGTACCATAGTGCCTTAATTCATGAAAGAAATTTGTGTTGGTCATCTATGTTGGGCAGGAATGCGAACAATGTACTATGTTACGGTGGGTATGTTTGTAATGCATTTATTATGAGCATCTGGTTTTCGATTCGATGTTCGGTCAAAAACTGAAAAACCGATTTCTTTTTGATTGAAAATTTTAATAACCGAACCTAATTAATATACAAACCAAAGCGAACCGAAACAAAATTAATTTGGTCTAAAATTTTAAAAACCAGGCCAAAATTACATGTGTAGTTATGTAGGCTGCAACATGAAAAATGATTACTTAATTAAAACTTCGGTTCTTTGGTTTAAACCAAAATGTTAAATAAAAAATCGAACCGAACTGAAAAACCAAATCAAATTGACCGGATTCTTTTGGTTTCGGTTCGGTTTTGCCCATCATCCCATTTATACTTTGGAGTGCGGATGATAATAGACCCAACTATATATAAAAGGGGAAAAAGAAAAAGAAAAAACAAATTTACCCACGATATATAATATGTATCCGTGCCTAATTTGTCATTTTTCCAACTGATCAACTGTTGGACTCTATCGGAGACTTCTTTGTGGTCTTGGGCTTTTGACTGGGGTATTATTGTTCACACACCAATTAAGCTGATTCATCCAGGTTCTTCTTTGTTTAACATATACATAGCGCGCACTTTATTATATAGCTACCCTAGTCCCATTTCTTCATGCTTCCTAGCTTAGTTACCTTTTATTAGACTCAAAGACTTCTCGTCTAGTCTACGGCCCTTGACTCGTGTGTGCACTCTTTCACACCTGACGTACGTAGAGACCTGCAGACCTCGTACATACAACACCCCGTGTATCATCGATCCAACTTCTTGCATGCATTCACATCAAATGAAGCTACGGAGAACCAGTTGGGAAGGCGCTGAGCTCTTGTTCATCTACAAAACAAGATCTCCAGAGATGCTAGACAATGATGGTTTCCTATATTATATATATATTTCCTATTAATCGTGTTGGTGGCTGGAATAATGCGTCAGTGTTGTCGGAAGCATCTAATTAGCGATGATAATCACATACAAGCAATCACAAGAAGACGGGGATTTTATGTGTTTCGATGAATTGCCCACGTCTATGAAGAAGATGTTGTGATGTGCAAATATCTAGATATCAAGTAATGTGACGTCAAGCTATGTAGAAATAAGTCTAGTCATTGCATTCATACCAAAGACTTCCTTCTCCTTCTTCAACCACACAAAGTCCTTTGAAGGTTGGCTAATTAATCCTTTTCAACATTTTCTCGATGAATGTCGGTCGTTTAATCTTTCAGAACGATCGATGAGGTTAACATGTGCTTTTAAATTCATGACCTATTCGTTCGAGGTTCACACATGAAGGGACGTGTTAGAATATCAATTTTATAAGGAGCAATAACGATTACAACCGTTTCCCTTATATTAGTTTGTTTACGTGTATATTTTTTTAAGTTAACTTTGTATATTTTTATCATATTCTCTAGGTTAGTTTTAAATATACATCCTTATATAAGGTTGATCCATTAATCAAATTCGGTTTTTATAACCGAATCACCCATTAACTTGATGGTTACCCTGCCAGGTGGTAGGGGGCCCACCTAGTAACATATATGGACTCACATGTGAAATTAACAACGCTAATGATGCTCAATAATAATATAATATGTACATAAACTCACACTTTTCTATTCAACTCACTCCTCTTTTTTTCCTCAATTCGATCCCTTTTGAGTCATAACATCATGTATGACTCAACGCTACGCTATCTTCCGGAGGAGTAATAAGAGCGTCTTGGTCAAGAATTGGGGTTTCTTTTTGGGGTAAATATAGAGCGCCCTATTAGACCATCTCCAATCGGTCTCTGTATCTCCAAAATAGAGACCGATTGGCACTCCAATCGTTCTCTATCTTTATTACAACGATAGAGATGCTACAATAACTCTTCAAATTTAGAGTCACCGTGGGTTCTCTAAACATGGAAAATGATGGTTTTAGTCATTGATACCCTTGTATATTAAAATGGCTATATTTATCATTACTTTAAATATACATGTTGAAATTTTATGAAATTGGTTTCATTGGAAAGATATCATCGATATCTTCGTAATGAGGCCAATATTGAGTATTTTTTAAATCAAATATTTGATGTAATTTAATTTATAAAGTTAGTTAATATATTATAACTTAAACTATAACTAAATTTTCAATAATTTTGATCGATCATCTTACATGATTAGATGCATTCTAAGAGTTAATTTGACACTAAGTTTTAAATGTGAAAAATGATGATTTTAGTGTCATTTCAAAGATATGGATGATATATTTACCATGAGACTAATTTTATAAATATCAGATATTAGAATTAAAAGTTATTTATATTATATATATTAGTTAAGTTTTAATAAGACTGACATAGAATATATTTAGGAGAAATATTGAAATATAAAAACAGTCCAGTGAATGGGTGATTGGAACCCTCCAAAACACCTTTATTTATTTTTTACAATAAGTTACATTCTCTATTTCGGAGAATGTCAGGAGAATGAATGTTGGAGAATGTGGTTGGAGATGCTCTCAGCAGGGGTGAGCTGGAGGAGGAGTGGGAACTCTAGCAGTATAGAGTACGAGAAAGTCTTCGATTTGATGGTCGTCGGAGTTGATTTCCAACTCCGCGTTTCGAAATTTCTACATCCCGGCTAGTTCGGGGACCCTATTTTTAGGGTTAGGGTTTCGAGAGTCGGATGCCATTGTGCTCCTCCGCTGCACCGTGGTGTTTTCCTGGTGAGATTCTTTTGTTTTCTTTGTGTCTGCTTTGATCTTATGAGCTTTGATGCGTTTCTTGATGCTTCCTGGGATGTTGATTGATAGGTGTTGATGGATTGGGGAGAAGGTTCGATTTTTAAGGTTTAGTGTTTTGATTTATGGGTTTTTATGTGTAAAGGTAGTTTTTTTTGCAGTAATTAATGGATTTTTGATGATTTGGATGGCTTCGGTGATCTTCGTTTGATTTGCTGTTAGTTCATCTTTGGTATGTTGCATAAAAAAGAAGCATTTTTTTTCTTTGTGTTTTCCTTGGATTATTGTTCTTAGATTTTGTAGCCCAAGATCATCTGGTGAAATTTCATTGTTTAGGTTAAATTATTGGTGGATGGTGATGGTCTTTGATGGATTGGATCGAAATGGTCGATTTTCATTCTTGATTTCCTAAGTTTAATGGCTAATTGTAATGATATATAGATTTTCTTCATGTTGCTTTGCCTGGGTTTTGATTTAAGTTCAAGTTTTGTGGGATTTGAGGGCCGTTGCGTAGATTGTTAATGTCTGCCCTTCCTCCAGCTCATATATCAGTGACTGTAGCTGTTTTTAGTGAGGTGGGCCTTCTTTATGCTCCTGGGATGTTGATTGATAGTGTTTTAGGAGCATAAGGATCACAATTTATAAGATGCCATTGTTTCGGTTTATAAGGAAGATTCTTTCATCAGGTTAGATTATTTATAAAATTTAAATAGCTCTATTTCTGTGAGATAGAATGTTGAAAGTTTAGGTAAGTTTAAGGTGGAGAATAACAGATGCTTCTTGGATTTGTTTGATCCTTCGGTGCGTTGTGCTATAGATGCTTTTTCTCGGGGGTTCTTCTTCCTCGTTGTTTTTTTGTCTTAATTGTCTTCTTTTTTTTTTTACTTTTTCCCCTGTTCTTGCTTTACCTTTCTTTGTTATTTTGTGATCTTCTTTCATTGTTGATCTTTAATTGATCGGTACTGAATGTGAGCATCAGTTCTGGTTTTTATCATTTTCTAGTCTCGCTTCTTGTGGTATGGAAATTCTATCTGCTTGCTTATGATTCTGCACTTTTCTTATTCGGTTTGTTGTTTTTGCTATAGGAAACCTGGCGCATGGAGAGATTTTAATAGTTGGAAATAACAAATCACGCTCATATTACTAGGATAGATATTTGGACGATTGGAGGTAGTATGGGTGCAGAGAGCAGACCACTTCTTACTATTCTTCAGACTATTATCTGGTTGTTTCTGAGTAATACATGTTGTGGAGATGAGAGTGAGAGTAATATTCAGTGCTTGAAAACGATTCAGCAATCATTGAAAGACCCCAATGGCATCCTGAAGAGTTCATGGATTTTTAACAACAACACAAAAGGATTCATATGCAAATTTAGTGGTGTAGATTGCTGGCATCCTAATGAAAACAGGGTGCTTAACCTGAAGCTTTCTAACATGGGCCTTCAAGGTCAATTTCCTTTGGGTCTTGAGAAGTGCAGTAGCTTGACAGGTCTGGATCTTTCAAATAATAACCTTACTGGACCTATCCCTTCTAACATCTCATATATACCACAGTATGTGACTTCCCTTGATCTCTCATACAACAATTTCTCAGGGCAAATTCCCGATAGTTTGTTAAACCACAGTTTTTTGAACACCCTTAATCTTGAACACAACCATTTGACTGGTGAGATACCTTGGCAACTGACTCATCTTCAACGTTTGAAGACTCTCAATGTCGCTGACAATCAACTGTCAGGACAAATTCCAGAGTTTTCAAGTTCTATTTCATTAAATGTTGGAAATAATCCAGGGCTTTGTGGGAAGCCATTGGATGCTTGCAAGGGGCCTCCAGCAAATGACCATACTGGAGTTATTGTTGGTTCAGCAGTAGGTGGTGTGCTACTTACCAGTATTGTATTTGGAGTTATCATATGCTACCGCTTGCGCAAAGTGTCCGTCAAGAAGAAGGAAAGGGATGTCGATGAGAACAAATGGGCAAAGGATATAAAGGGAGCCAAGGGCATTAAGGTTAGTTTACTGTTTGTTTCCCCACGCACAAACACCTCTTATGAATCCTTACATCTTGAGGTTATTTTTGGTTGTAAACACTGGCACATTATGTTTCATTTCATCTAAAGGTGCTACCCATCTCCAGGTTTCCATGTTTGAAAAGTCGATTTCAAAAATGAAGTTTGATGATCTTATGGAAGCGACGAATGATTTCAACAAAGAGAACATAATAGGTTCTGGGAGAACAGGCACCATGTTCATGGCAATGCTTCCTGATGGTTCTTTCCTTAGTGTTAAGAGGCTGCAGGACACACAACATTCTGAAAAACAATTTGTTTCTGAAATGGCAACATTGGGAAGTGTGAGGCATCAGAACTTGGTACCCCTGCTGGGTTTCTGTATCGCAAAGAAAGAAAGATTGTTGGTTTACCAACACATGCCGAATGGGACTCTTTATGATCAGCTACATCAGACTGATACTGAAAGCAAAGGTATGGAATGGCCACTCAGGCTAAGAATCTGTATTGGAGCAGCAAGAGGTCTAGCTTGGCTTCACCATAGTTGCAATCCTCGCATTCTTCATCGCAACATTAGTTCCAAATGCATCCTGTTGGATCAGGACTATGAACCTAAAATATCCGACTTTGGACTTGCAAGGCTTATGAATCCAATTGACACTCATCTCAGCACTTTCGTCAATGGCGAGTTCGGTGACTTGGGCTATGTGGCCCCTGAGTATGCTCGCACTCTAGTAGCAACTCCGAAGGGTGATGTTTACAGTTTTGGGACAGTTCTACTTGAGGTCATTACTGGTGAAAAACCTACCCATGTGTCCAATGCTCTGGAAAGCTTCAAGGGAAGTTTGGCGGAATGGATCACTTATTTATCAAACAACTTTCTCCTACAAGATGCGATCGATAAGTCCTTAATCAATAAAGGTTTTGACAGTGAGCTTTTCCAATTTCTGAAAGTTGCATGTAGCTGTGTTTCATCTACCCCCAAGGAGAGACCCAGTATGTTTGAAGTACACCAGCTTCTAAGAGCCATTGGAGAGAGGTACCATTTTACCGCTGATGATGATATATTGCTACAAACTGAAAGCACTGAGGCTTATCTTCTGGATGAACTTATTGTGTCGAACCAATGAAGAATATTGGCAGAAGGTTCAGATTAGGGTACTGATAGGCAACCAGGCCAGCAGAAACGGCAGCAGATCCTCACCTGCAGCAGACGAGGCAAGCATCAGATCCTCACCTGCAGCAGACGAGGCAAGCATCTTCCCACTTCGGATACGGCCAGCTCTAGCAAAGATTGAAGCTTTGGAGTTTCCTAATAAAAGCAGATTGCTTACCGCAGTTAGAATTTTCTTAATAAGCAGTTTCCTTATTTGTCTTGAATTGATAGCTGTATGATTCAGTCAAGAGTTCGTCATTAGGAGAGGCTTTCCTATTTAAAGTATTGTAAGGAGGATTACATGCATGAATGAATACATTAATTCTCTAAATCTTCCCTCCTTGCTCTGTTTCTTCTCTCCGTTCTTTAGCTTCTTCTCAAGTCTCCAAAGATCCAGTCAGCAGCCCTGCATCATCAAGGAGAACCTATCATTTGGTACCAGAGCCATGGCCTCTACTCGTTCGAAGTCCATCGCTGATGCGATCTAAGGACTCTATGGCCTCCGCTCGTTCGAAGTCCATCGCTGATGTGATCCAAGGACTCCAGGAGTCTACCACGCACCACTCCGAGCTTTCCGAGAATCTGCAAAACAACATGGACATCCTCATGTCCAAGGTGGGGTTGCTTCTTAAATCTCACGAAGCCGATGACAGGCCAAAAGATGGCGCTTCCAGCCACAACGGCCCGCGCCATCGGCCTCCTTTGCTCGATAATGGCATCATCCATTCCAGGCCCGCTTGAGTCGATTTTCCCCGCCTTGCCGGCGATGACCCCGTTAGGTGGATTTACAAGGCCGAACAATTTTTCCGCTACCAAGGGACTCTCGAGCCGGATAAAGTCTTACTTGCTTCCTTCCACTTGGATGACGAAGCTCTCAACTGGTACCAATGGTTCGAGTCCGTTCATCCCCACGCGTCTTGGAACGACTTCACCCAAGCCTTATGCGCTCAGTTTGGACCCTCTGTTTACGAGAACTTCGACGAAGCCCTCGCAAAGCTCTCTCAGTCCGGATCAGTTCGAGACTATCAACACCAGTTCGAGATCTTGTCCAAGCGAGTCCACGAATGGCCGAAATCTGCCTTAGTCGAGAGCTTCATTGGTGGCCTACGGGAGGACATCCGCCTGGAGGTTAAGGTCTTCAATCCTACGATGATGCACCATGTGACGTGCTTGGCCCGTGCCTTGGAGGAGAAGCTGGCTCGTGCCAGATGGCAGATGTTGCGCTCCGGACCAGTCCCCCAACCTTCTGCACGACCTTCCTTTGTTCCTCCAAAAGGCAACACTACGGGACTTCTAGGCCGCGCTCCGGCGGGACATCAAGGAACGAAACCAACGGTGCCGGCCGGCATCAAATTTCGACGATTGACATGGGAGCAGATGCAAGCTCGCCACGAGAAGGGGTTGTGCTACAATTGTGACGAGCAATTTACCAAGGGTCATGTACGCAAGCGGCAACAACTCTTCCTCCTTGAAGCAGCTGAGCCACCGTTCGAAGACGAACCTCCGATGGATTCGCCCGAGGAGGGTACCCTCGCTGATGATGACGACACCATTTCCATTCATGCCATGTCCGGCTATGCCGCGGCAAGGACCATGAGGGTCACGGGGGTGATTGTCGGGCTACCCATCTCCGTCCTGATTGATAGTGGGAGTACCCACAATTTTGTCCATGCTAGACTGGTGCCCAAGTTAAACTGCATGCTCTCGGCCGCTGAGCCATTTAGGGTGATGTCGTTGATGGCAGGCGGCTTTCTTGTCAAGACATCTGCCGCGTAGTGGACATGCGGATACAAGACTATGGATCCAGGTCGACCTTTACCTATTGGATTTGCAGGGCTCCGACGTGGTTCTCGGTGTTCAATGGCTTTGTCGGTTAGGGACCGTCGCCTGCAATTGGGAGCAGCTCACCATGCAGTTCACTATCGATGGTGCTCCACATTTCATTCAAGGGTAGGCGCGGTCTCTAGCTGTACCAGGTGACCTCAACTCTCTCTCTCTCTCTGGTTGCAGACTGACGTTGTTGCTTACTGGCTCTTCTCCGTGGAGCCCGCGGCACCGGACACGCCCCCACCAGACTTGCCGTCCCGCTTGGCTGCTCTACTTGACGAGTTTAGTGACGTCTTCTTGGCTCTTAGGACATTGCCGCCTTCCCGAGCTCAAGACTATCGCATTGCGATTCTTACGGGCGCAGGACCTACGAATGTGCGTACTTTCCGCTACCCCCATGCCCAGAAGACGGAGATAGAGCGGCTTGTGCGTGAGATGTTGGAAGAGGGCATCATCTGGCCGAGCACCAGCCCGTACTCGTCACCCGTGCTATTGGTCAAGAAAAAGGATAACTCTTGGCGTTTCTACGTGGACTACCGGTCCCTCAATGATATCACTGTCAAAGACCGCTATCATATTTCCATTATCGACGAGCTGTTGGATGAGCTCCACAGGGCATTTCTATTCACCAAGTTGGATCTCAAGGCAGGGTACCACCAGATTCGCGTCGCCGAGACAGACATCCCCAAAATAGCATTCCACACACATGACGGTCATTACGAATTCCTTGTAATGCCCTTCGGCCTGACGAATGCCCTGACCACTTTCCAAGCTGTCATGAATGATGTTTTCTGTTCAGCCCTTCGTCGTTTCATTCTGGTTATTTTTTACGATATCTTGGTGTACAGCAGGAATTGGGACAACCATCTAGCTCACTTGCGTTGGTCCTCCAAACCCTCCGCTCAAATCATCTAGTGGTTAACAAGCAGAAGTGCCAGTTTGGTCGCCCACAAGTCGAATACCTCGGTCATGTTATATCCCGAGATGGCGTCACGGCAAATCCAGACAAAATTCAATGCATGAAGACCTGGTCGTGTCCACGTTCGGTGAAAGCCCTACGTGGATTCTTGGGTTTGAGAGGCTACTATCGGAAATTTGTGGGCGGCTTCGGTAAGATCGCTGACCCAAATCCTTTCTGAGCAGGGATTCGTTTGGGATGAGGCCGCAGAGACGACGTTTGAAGCTCTCAAAACGGCGATTTCCACTACCCATGTACTGGCCTTGCCGGACTTCTCCAAACCGTTCATCTTGGAGACGGATGCGTCTGGCCGCGGCATAGGAGCGGTACTCATGCAGGATGGGCGTCCCCTGACCTTCTATAGCAAGGCTTTCTCGAGGTCTTCCCAGGGCCACTCCACATATGAGAAAGAGCTTATGGCCGTCATGTACGCCATCAAGCACTGGTGCAGCTATCTGCTGGGGAGGCTTTTTCAAATTAGGACTGATCACCGAAGCATCTGACATCTTCTTGAGCAACGCCTCACATTCAGGGAGCAACAACGGTGGCTTGTCAAACTTCTCGGGTTTGATTTCGAGATCGTCTATCGCCCAGGCCGAGAGAATCGCTGATAACGCGTGAAAAGTGCACAAATCGCCCTTTTAATGAGGTCTTGTTAGTCTCTGAGCAATTCTATTTTGATAGTTTATGATGTATTTTAGGTATAAGAGCCTTCAATGAAGATTAGATCAGGTTTGGTGCTAAAATGAACAAATAAAGAACCTGCTAGTAGCAAAGGAGCAAAGATGGGCCATCTTTGACATCAAAACTGTACCTACTCAGGAAGAACCAGATGATGTGCCATATATGGTTGGAAATCTCTTGAAGTCTAGTTTCTGGAGAATTTTACGGTTTGTGATTCCGAATTTGCTAGAGGATGTTAGGGCATTTTTAGTACCAATGACGCAGTCTGATGACAAAAGAGTAAATACGCAGAACAGAAGGATGGATCATCCTCCCTAGAGGATCGATCCTTGCACTGTAGCAGAGGCGACAAAGAGACATATTTTTTGGGTTCAAAGGATCGATCTTTACCCCTAAATGATCGATCTTTTGATATCTGTTAAGCAAAATCAAAGGCCCAGATCTAATCCGAGTTAAAGGATACCTAGGCTATAAATAGGCATGTTCTAGGGTTTTTTGGGGGCTCTTGTTCCTCTCTTAGGGGGGCTCTCTAGACTCTCTCTTGGCTGCTTGGAAGCCAAGGAGAGGGAGCAATCTTTCTTAGTTTCTTTTTCCTCTTTTTAACTTTTCTTCTTAGAATCTTTTGGGAGGAAATCCATGGTGGAAGAGCTTCATCAACCTTCATCCATAGATCAAACTCTAAAGATGAATAGCTAAACTTTTTACCATGGGATTCATATGATGTAACTAGGGTTTCTATTAGGGATTCCTAAGATTTAGTGCTTGTATACCTATTTGAATGGTTTGTATGGATTGATCTTAATTTCTTTATGAACTTGGTTTGATTTTATTATTAGTGGATGAATGATTTGTTCCTTTATGCACTAGATCTAGGTCTTGAGCATGTTAGGGCTTGAGATTAGAGATTCTCATCAAAACATTCATGCTAGAACCATGGATATGAGGATTTTCTTCTCGAGATTAAGAGTCTTGTGATGCTAGGACCATTACACGTAATGCTAGAACCATTATGACCAACTCTTAATCCGTTATTCATCTTAATTCAAGATTAGGGATTTCGTAAGTGCTAGTACCACTACGCTAGTGCTAGAACCACTACGTTAAGTACTAATCCTTGATACATTTTATTTGGTGACCTCAAGCTACTAGAACCATCTTGATCTTACACCTAAATCCACATTATACTATTTTCTCACGATAAATTCATCCTGATCAGAGGATTCATTAGCAGTGATCATAACTAATCATTATGTCACTGACTTTTAGATAATTGCTCTCACCGACAAGGGATCTTAATCGAAACTTGTTGAGTGATAGGGAGAACTAGCCATTCACCTATCAACCATTAGGAAAACCAATCAGTTTGGTTAGCTTGTTCTAATCCTAGGAAGACATGGTAGAATTCTACTTATTGATTAAGAATTCCCTGATACATTTTCTCGTATTTATCAATCATTTAGTATAAAGTTAGTTTAATTTCAATTCTGAATCTTTTCTCAACTTATTGGTAGGAATACTTAGATTGAGTTTAGTAGTTTAATTATTTTCCTATGCATTTCATGTAGATTCGACTCGGACTCATTGCTATCTACCCCCAAAGTAGTTAGTTAATAGTTTGATTATAAATTTGTAATTTTGAACAAACTTGTTAAGCCGCGACACTTTTCAAGCGCTATCAATCGCGCGGCCGATGCTCTCTCTCGCCTACATGAGGACGCGGGCGACCAAAGCATGGGTGTAGGCGGCGCGCCTATGGATACCCTCGACGGCGCCGAGGAAGCAGCTATGACCACCCCACCTGTGATCTACGCCATCTCCGCACCCACACCGGTTTGGCTGGACCAGCTCGGCATGCGCCGTGACATCCGCAAGTATGTGCGCTCGTACGACACCTGCCAGCGCAACAAGTATGAATCTTTGTGAGCATGGCATCCCTCAGGAGATTGTCCGACTGCATGGCATCCCTCGATCCATCGTCACTAACTGGGATGTCATCTTTGTGAGTTTGTGAGCGCCTTCTTGCGGGAGTACTTCAAACTTCAAGGTACTACATTGAAGATGAGCACCGCTTACCACCCACAAACTGACAGTTACACTGAAGTGTTGAACATATGCATTGAAACATACCTTCGTTCCTTTGCCGGCCAACGACCACAACAGTGGACGAAGTGGCTTTCGTGGGTGGAGTTCTGGTACAATACCTCCTACCAGTCAGCTTCTCAAATGACCCCATTTGAAGCGGTTTACGGCAAACCAGCCCCCACTATCGTCCGCTACGAGCCACATTGTTCGGCCGTCGCCTTGGTAGATTCTGACCTTCGCTCTAGGGATGACATTCTTTAGCTCCTCAAAGATAACCTGGTGCTTGCCCACAATAGGATGAAGACTCAAGCCAACAAGCATCGGCGGGAGGTTGAACTCCAAGTTGGGGATTGGGTATTGGTACGACTTGAAAAGTGTCGTGGCTTAACAAGTCTAACCAAGATTACTATAATTTCCGGTGCTCTACTTAACTACTAAGAAACTAGTAGATAGCGGAGAGTCCGAGTTGAGTCCACAGGGATTAAGGTGGTTGAGATTGAAAGCTTAGTAAATTTCCTACCAATGAGTCGAGAGAAGATTCCGGGTCGACAATAAACTAGATTTATACTAAGGGCACGTTTGTTTTCATGGAAAAGATGCTGGAATGGTTGGAATGGAAACCTGTTCCAACCATTCCAACATTCTGGATGTTTGTTTTGCTGAAATTGACTGATTTCCATTCCAACCACCGTTCCAATGACCCCCTTTTCCAGTCAAAATTTCTGGCCGAAATCGAGCCAGAATGGGTTTCCAGCGCTCGCTGGAATACCTATCCCAGCGCTCACTGGAATACCCACTCGGGGTTTTCGCGATCTTCTTCTCCACCCCCTCCCCCGATCTCCATTTTCTCTATAGCTGAAGAGTCAGATCTCTCCATCTCTCGTGAGCTCCAAGCACCTCCGCGTACCCATCCACCCTCCTCCACTTCATCGTGGCCTCTAGGGTCTCCGTCGACCCTTTCTCCTCTCCGAAGTGACTCATCTTCCCCTCCACGAACGCGACTTCTTCCTCGTGGCCAGATCTCCTCTCGGATCTTCAGATCTAAAGTGATGGCTTGGGTTTACGGCCGTGAGGTGCTTCCCAAACCTCGGATCAACGGATCTAGGTCACGGCCTTGGGTTTACGGCTGTGAGGTGCTTCCCAAAGCTCGGATCTTCGGATCTAGGTCACGGTTTGGGGTTACGGCTGTGAGGTGCTTCCCAGATCTCGGATCCACAACCGGTGAATCTTCTTCAAGGGGTCCTACAACTGATCCCCCCTCTCTCCACAACTGACCCCTGTTTTATGCTTCATTGTTCGTATTTTGCTTCGTATTTTCAACTGATCTGATCCCCTATTTTATGTTTTTTTTGTGGTTTTTGGCTTCGATTTTTTGGCTTTGGTTGGTTTGCTTCATTTTTGGTACTGATCCCCTGTTGGTTGGTTTGTTATTTTATCTGCAATGTTTGGTTGCTTGCATGAGATTAGGCTGTTCGATGAGATCTAGCTCCTTGCTGCTGGTTTTCTGCATTCATTTTGCTGGTTTTCTGCTTCTCATTGCTATGCAAAACTTGTTATGTTTTTTGGTGCTCCTTGCTATGCAGAACTTGTTATGTTTCTGCTGGTTTTCTGCTGCTCCTTGCTGCTGCTGCACTCATTTATGATGTAAATGATAGAAGTTGATCCCCCTATGCTTGCTGCAACTATAAATGAGCTAGCTGATCTAGCTGATCCCCTGTTGTTCATTTAACTGCAATGATATTGTTCATTTAACTGATATGTACGCAATGTATACATTTGAATTGCTATTGTTCATGTCTTCAATGTCAATAGATATGTATGCAATGTTCATGTTTTTAATGTTAACTGCAATGATATGTATGCTATTGTTCATGTCTTCAACTAGGGAAGCAGTGGTTTGGTGATTTGGAAGGTCGAGTTTGTTCAGCAACTAATTGCCGCCACATAAGGGCGATGATGACATTGTTCTGAGCCCTTGATATTGCAATCGTATACAACCACGAAGACAACAACAAATATATGGAAGACAAGTGATGTACAAATTCATTTTTTTTCATTCACTTCTGTAAACATATGAATTTGACACTTGTGAATTGTTGTAATGTAAGGAATGAATCATTGAGTATTACAAATAAAAGGCAATGATCAAAAACAATATAATTACATTTGTTCACCTCAAAAGTTGTGTATTATTTTTTGGCTCAAAAACATTTGTTCGTATTTTTCCCGCTCTTAGAAATATAATTACAGGGGCATCTAGTTCAATAAAGCCAATGATCATGTCCAATTCCAAATAATGAAATAGTCACCATATTTAAAAATGAACAACCATACACAATCGTCAAAAAAAAACAATACCTCACATGAGACAATTTGCAAATTTTCACCATCTCAAACAAAAAAAAAACTTAAAGGCATCAAATATATATTTTCTAAATATACATATATTTAAATTAAATAAATAAATGTCATATGGGTATGGATCATAATACACATGAAAATAGTTTTTATCAAACAATTTCAAGAAAAAAGGGTGGTAATCTCACCACGGGTATTCTGGGGTGACCATAACCACCATTCCAATACCAAACAAATACAAAAAATGACAAAGTTACAAGAAACAGTTTCCATTCCAATGCCAAACAAACAACAAAAGTGTCAGATTTCACAGAATTCTGCGTTCATTCCAGCAGCAAACAAACAGAAACAATGTAATTCCATTCCAGTCCATTCCATTCCAGTGGAAAATATTTCCATTCCAGCATTCCATTCCAATCCAATCCAATGAAACAAACGTGCCCTAAAGAGTTTATAAATATGAGAGAAGAGATGTCGCGCCCCAGCCCAGAAAACCCATCCGGACCGGGACACGAGGGGGGGTTCCTACATCTACTAACAACAACTGGCGAAAACAGTTACAACAAGCCGTTAGAGGACAGAAGTAAATCTAACAACTCCTATTATTACAAAATTGTACATAAAACAGAGTTACATTAAGATTTACATAAACCAGTCCTCATGTACAGAAGATGTTAAAACTCATAAAAGGTTACATCAACAGAGGTCTCCCGGAAGGCACAGCAGAAGCCATCTTGGCCCTCAAATATGTCCTGATGTCGTCGAGCCACCGCAGGACGAGCAATTGGGGCCTACCGAATGAGAGCTGGTACCTGCACCTGCAAACGCCGCCCGGGTAGGAGTGAGCACTAAGCTCAGTAGGGTTCTACTCTACAACACACACAAGGAAGGGGAAACTTAAACCAGAATTTAGACTAAGCAAGAGGAAGCCAACCACAAAAAGAACAGCAAGATCAAACGGCTAGATTAAGAGAAACCCATTAAACAACTCACGTAGGTAGAACACCTACCGGAAACGCAATCCTCGGCTGATTCCCTGCAAACCGGTCACCAACAGAGCTTCAAACCATACCAAAGATCTTCCTCATGCTGCCACGGTTCCAACGAGCCTTCAAACGCTCAAAACGGTGGCCAGAGGAGGGAGAACCGTGGAGAAGAAGGTTCAGCCGGAAACATGGGAAGCAGAGCTCGCGGAATCAGAAGAAAGAAGAAGGAAGCAGCAGCCAAGGAGAAGATGAGGAAGAGGAAAGAAAAGGGGAAGGGGAAAGCCGAGGAAGGAGGGGAAAAGGGGAAGCAGAGGAGAGAAAGTCTCCTCTCCCCTTACAGCGGAGAGCGACGGCCACGACGGCCGTTGTGAGGACCTGTCCCTCCATTCCTGGGTCGACCGCCTGGGTCGGGCCCATGGCTCGTTGTGGACCACAAGGGCAATTTGGTAAATTGTGCCTTGTTGGTTTGTTTCACACCCGCGTGTGCACACACTGACCTTATTTGTGTTAGTGCTTGATTAGAATGGTTAGGTGGACCCGGGATCGGAAGATCACAGCTTGGGCGCGCTGAAGCTTGTTTTTGGGCAGCTTACGGCCCTTGAGCGATCGATCGCTCTAAGGAGCGATCGATCGGACTCGTTAGCAGAGGTTAGGCGGTTGGGCTTGGAGAAGACAGCCGTCGTGGCCGTCATCCTCCATTGTCAAAGGAGAGGACCTCTCATTCCCTTTTTCACCACCTTCCCCGACCTTCCCCGACTTTCCCCTGGACTTCCCTTCCCTTCCCTCCTCTTCTCTTCTCTTCTCTTCTCTTCTTCTCCTTGGTTGTTTCTTCTTCCCGCAAGCAGAGCTTGCTCTGTTTTTCTTCCGACAGCCACCTCCTTCGTCGTCGTTCTCCCTCCTCCGGCCACCATTTTGGGAGCTTGAAGGCTCGTTGGGATCGTGGCGACGTGAGGACGATCTTTGACGTGGTTTAGTAGCTTGGTTAGCAGCTGTTTAGCGGGGATCATCCAAGGATTAGCGGCTTCGGTAGGTGTTCTACCTACATGAGTTAATTAATGGGATTCTCTTAATCCAACCGTTGGATCTGTTGATCTTCTTGTTATTAGATGCATCTTGCCTAGTAGAGTTTCTGTTTTAAGTTTCATGATATTTGGATGAGTTTTGAGTAGGATTTATGCATGATTAATCGCGGATTTTTCGGTTTTCTGCTGTTCATGAAGAACAGCCGGCTTGCGGCGAGTTTTCCGGCTTGTACGAGCATGATCTTGGGTTTTGTTGAATACAAGAGTTGTATATCTATGAGTTAGCTCTCCATTCCATCTTATTTCTCATTTTTTCGATTTTCCTACGATTCGTTATGAATTTATTGCTGCAGGGCTGCGTTGCAGCAATTAATTGGTAAGTTAGTTTGATTAGTGGTTTTGATCAGTGTTTTCCCGTTAGTCTAGCCGTTGGATGATTCTGGAGTTTGGATATGTTGATCCTGAAATATAGATCTACTGGTATCTAAGTTAGATCTTGAATCCGACGTCGTTTGGACGTCGGATCGACGGGGTCAACTGGCTGCTTGTAGAGAACATTTTGATGTTTTGAATAAGATATTATAAGCTCGGATTATAATAATATATTTTTACTGTTCATCGAAGTTTTCGGGGTTGCTTCCCGTTGCAGGAGTCCGGCGTTGACGGTCGTGGTACCGTCGTAATGCCGGGACCTGCTGCGGATCGGCTGGCAGCGGTTGGTAGTACCGTTGCAGCGATCCTGTTAGACTTGTATGATGCCTTGACATACTGTTGCATGCCTATTTTTCCTCTTGCTTGTGTATGTTCATAACATGCATTCTCTGTTGTGCATTAGTTGCATGGTTAGGGCGTGGGTGATTTGTGGATCGCTGTCCCGAGGCTGGAAGCTCGGATTTAGCCCTAGGACCGGGGTTGGGTAGCTTGGTCCAGGTACGACCAGGATCCACCCGAGGGCCCCACCCGACACAATATTGTCCGCTTTTGGCTCACCGCAGAAATCTGGGAAAACTTCCCAGTTTGTCACCCATCCCGGGACCGCTCCAAGGCGAGCACGCTTAACTTTGGAGTTTTCTGACGGATCACTGTCAGCACGGCTTTAAAACGCGTTGTATCTATTAAGGGCTTACTATATACTTATATCGAACCCCGGACCATACCCAGGCGTTGTGGGATTGCTTGCCCGGCTACCCGACTCAGCCCCGCCCTCCAGGCGCAGGCATCTTGTCCCGGTAGACCCAGCGGGCAACACCCCGGCCTAAGGGCCCCACCCGACACAATATTGTCTGCTTTTGGCTCACCGCAGAAATCTGGGAAAACTTCTTAGTATGACACCCATCGTGTGACTACTCCAGGTCGAGCACGCTTAACCATGGAGTTTTCTGGCGGATCACTGCCAGCACGGCTTTAAAACGCGTTGTGTCTATTAAGGGCTTACTATATACTTATATCGAACCCCGGACCAAACCCAGGCGTTGTGGGATTACTTACCCGGCTACCCGGCTACCCGACTCAGCCCCGCCCTCCAGGCGCAGGCATCTTGTCCCACGGTAGACCCAGCGGGCCTCACATGCCTACTTAGCGGTGCAGTTTCTCGCCTGCAGTGCCGGTACCTGCTTGTGGGCCAACAGTGTTGTTTCCTGCTACTGAGTGTGACCAGACATGTGACCAGCTCGGATGGAAGACCATGATCGTGGGCCTCAGGGACACGCGGTGGGGTTATGGGACCCCTGTGTACACCCAGGTCTTACTTGAGGGCGACACTTTTGTGTTCCCCTTCCTTCTGTGTGACGTAGTGTAGAACTCTACTGAGCTTTATGCTCACTCTTACCCGGGCTGCGTTTTGCAGGTGCAGGCGTCAGCTCTTCTTCAGTAGCCCCTACCGGGCAGGTGTTTGGTGGCGCGGCGGCGTCTGACGGGGTTTGAGGACCGGTGATCCCTTTCTACACTTTTGTTATAGTTAGTCTCCTACGGGAGTATGATGTATAAACTGTTGTAACCCCTTTGAGGCTTTTGAATATTATATTATATCTTTTGAGGTTTGAAATTATTGTATTATTCAGGGGTGCTTATGAACTGTTTAATGAAATTAGTAAGTTGGGGGGACCCCTCGCCTTTATTTCCGCATTTAGTTAGGTTCCGGTTCGCGTCGCCCGGCCCGGTTGGGCTTTCGCGGTTTGGAGCGCGACAGCTTAGTATCAGAGCATAGGTTGTAGATCCCAGGGTTAGGATCAGGATTCGGTTGAGATTGAGTGTGGAATGGGATAGTTCTAGGTCTAGAACATCCTTGCATGTCTGTTTGCGATTGCGTGTGACATGCTTATCTATCTTTTTGATGTTATGTTTTGTTGCTTCCCGGTTGCGTCATGACGTCTCAGGGGGAGATGTGCATGCGCACCGGTGTCGTCCGTTCCCTCGCCTGACAGTGTCTCCCCCCGTGCTGGAGATGAGCGAGTAGGGAATTGGACGTGTCGCCTTTATACTCTTGGAATCCTGAGAGGTGGACCCGTTGTAGTCTAGGGGTGATGTTGGAGATCCTTCGACAGTAGAGGACTGATTGAAGGAGGTGTCCCGGATCCCGGATGTTTTAGACATCCTGGAGTATCGCTTGCTTGGGAAGCTGTTGTTTTTTTTGCCTTCCCAGGAAGCGATTCGTAGTGGCGCTTGTCGGGACCACTAGGGACACTGTTGGTTGTGTGTTGAGAACAGTTCGTGTACTGTTCTCTGACACCTACCCTTGGAGGGTGGTGTAGTTGGGAGTACCCTCCTCTGGTTCTGGGTACTCGCACCGCGTGGTGACACGTGAGTTGGCTGGTTCATCTTACTCGATAGGCTAGGGCGACAGCAGGGTGCACCCTGGACTGTGCGTTAGCTACTGAGATAGGTGGCTTGAGGGTTGACACCGGGTAGTTGGCCGGTGGTCGTGGTGAGTTTCGGGGTTGTCGTTCCTGCTTCTGGGAAACGGCAGGGTAGCCGTTGGCAGAGGCAGAGGTTTCAGCATCAGCGACAGCCGTGGCAGCAGCAGCATCGTGCCGGTCCTTTGAGAGGTATCCTGGACCGTCATACTGAGTAGTCCACCGGGTGCTTGAGTGCTAGCCGTTGTGGGTCTTTTCGCCGACGGTGCTGATTGCGAGGGGCGCTGGGCGCTTACCGCAGAGCAGTCGGGCGTGACGCACGGTGTGGGCCAGAGCGATATGGACTAGTGCCTCAGTTGAGGCAGGTACCTGGGGCAGACGCAGGAGTTGGTAGCTTCAGCAGCAGCCAGTTTCAGAGCCGCCAGCTTCGACTTTCAGCTTTCAGCTTCAGCCTTCAGCTTTCGGAGCTTCTCGCAACTTGCATTTTCCTTTGTGGCTCTGGGTTTTCACCCTTGCGACTCGTCCCCGTGTAGCCGTGCCGGCTTGGGACCTGTGTCGAGTGTGGCTTGAGAGTAGCCACCGATTGGGACAAGAGCTTGGGTTGGTTGCTCTTGTCGGGGCGTTTCCTAGAGGTTGGGAACCTCTAGGTGTCCGTCACCCACGTGTGGTGCACGTTGGGGTTCGACGGCTTCCTCGGTTGCGTCGGTTGGTTGCGCACCGGGTTGTGTTTTCTTGGTCGTGGGAAGGTGTCGTGAGCACACCTAACGGCGCTGTTTCGCTCTCATTGAAGATCGCGGTTCGGCGATCCTTCTGCTTGTCGAGAGCTGGGGTTTGTTCACCGGCTGTAGTGAACTCCTTCCCCGTTGTTTTCGAGGGTGCTCTGGAGAGCAGCTTTCCCCTCGTGTTGATGTTGTTGTTGTTTGTGCAGCTGTCCTTCTTGAGGAGCTTTCTGGTTGTCGCCTTCGCGGGACACCGAGTTCGAGGTCGAGTTTTCCTTTGGCGGTTGTGAGCGTTGCGAGTTTGCATGTGGATGCCAGCAGCATTTGGAGAGTCGAGGACTCAGTTGGCCGAGTCAGTAGCTCGGGACTTCGTTCGCCCAGGTGGGTGGCCTCAGAGTGTGTTCCGGTTCTCATTGTGGATGGTTCCATCCATAGATGCATATACTTCAGGAAGCTAGCCAGTGTTACAGCACAAGGTATGCGCCCGCTGCAGTGTAACTATAATGGGTTAGCAGTTGAGAGACTCGTCGACCCTTCAGAGTTTGACCTTCGCATCGACTACACCAATTGAGGATTCGGGATTGCGACATCCCGGAGGCAGCCTTCCGTACGAGGTACGGACTGTGCGAGTTCACAGTGATGCCGTTTAGTCTGACGAACACACCAGCAACTTTCACAGATCTGATGTAGAGGATCTTCAGGCCGTACCCTGATCAGTTGCAGTAGTGTTCATCGACAGCATCCTATTTACTGGCGCGTTGAGGAGGAGCACCAGCGATATTTGGCGTTTGCATCGCAGCTGCCGAGGGTGTATCGGCGTTATTTGGCTCCCAGCGCAAGGTCTTGGCCTTCAGAGGCAGATTTCGACGGACGGGCAGTCTCAGCGGCAGGCATATAAATTGATTCAGCCGGGCTCAACACAGATGTACGACAGCATAGGTTGAAGACAGTGTTCAAGATTCAGTAGAGGTATCTCCAAGACTGCGGGACCGTTGACCAACGTGACCAGGAGACCGGAGCTTTTGCCTTAAAGTCACTGAGTCAGTGCCTTTAAGGGTATTAGCCATCAGCAGTGGTTAAAGAGGCTAGAGCAGATTTGGTGGATTTGTCAGCCCATCAGAGACAGACAATCAGTTGGATGAGATTTCAAGGATCAGATTCCAGATGACCTCCCCTTCGGTGTTTGCAGCATCCCAGCTCTCCTGGCCAGAGTGATATAGACCCAGGGTATATATCCGGAGCTCGTGGAGATTCGTATTGTGATTGGTACCGAGCACATGAAAGAGGGCGGGACAGCGTCAGCAGATGGCAGGTCGTGCTTTGGTAGCAGTGTTGTAGATTCGGCAGACCCATTACAACCCGTTCCAGTGTCAGAGTGGGAGCGGAAGCACACCATGGCGAACGTCATCACCATATTGCAGGAGGCTGCTAGGTAGAGTACGTCCCACTGCTAGAGTTTTCCTTTTTCCAGCAGCCATCAGTCCAGACGGGTGCAGTGCCATCCTAGGTGTAGCACGGCAGTTCGTGCCGTTCATCCGATCGCTCAACCGACGTTGTTGAGGCACCATCCACCATCCCAGACGTCGTCAGACAGTCCTCAGGGAGATCAGCAAAAAAGACGAGAGAGCTACTCAAAGGATCAACCAGAGTTGGCAGAGAGCAGAGACCAGACGAGGTGGAGGCCGAGGCAACCCTAACCCGAGAGTCTGCACCATGACCATGATGGGGTGGAGCGACGACAACATCGAGCCTATAGAGTTTTCTGACGGCTTTAGCAGACAGTTGATAGTACCCCAGAGGTAGAGTAGCAGATCCAGAGTTACACGAGGACATCCTACGTGAGGTTCACTCCTCTCCTGTTGCTACTCATTTAGGAGGCATGGAGATAAATCATGGATTTCGTCGTCAGCTTGGTTGGCACCAGATACAGAGGTTAGGTGCAGAGATCAGATACGGAGATTAGATGCAGAGACCAGATACAGAGATTAGATGCAGAGACCAGATACAGAGGTTAGGTGCAGAGATCAGATATGGAGATTAGAGATCAGATCCAGAGACCAGATGCAGATGTCAGGTCAGCACATATGAGATGAGTATGTGTGCCACATAGCAGTTCACTCGTCAAAGAGGTGGTCAGACTACACGGAGTTCCAGTTTCTATCGTGTCAGACCGTGACCTCAGATTCGCCAGCATGTTCTGGCGGGACTTCCAGGAGGCAGTGCACACTCCTGACTTTAAGTACGGCATTCCATCCGCAGACAGACGGGCAGTCAGAGCGGACGATCCAGATCTTAGAAGACATGCTGAGAGCATGTATCCTCGACGCCGGAGGCAGCTGGGAGGAGCACGTCCCCTTGGTGGAGTTCGCCTACAACAACAGCTACCAGTCCAGTCTTGGAGTAGCACCTTTCGAGGCGTTGTATGGTAGGCTGTGTCGTTCCCCAGTGTGCTGGACAGAGGTTGGAGAGGCTTCACTCACCGGTCCAGACCTCATCAGGCAGTCGTCAGAGAGGTTAGTGCAAATCAGGCAGAGAATTCTGACGGCTAAGAGCCGGCAGAAGAGTTAGGCAGATCAGAGGCGACGACCGTTAGAGATTGCAGTCGGCGACAGAGTGTTCCTGCGAGCATCGCCGTACAGAGGATCCGTCAGGTTTGGCAGAGGTGGTAAGTTGACGCCGAGGTTTGTCGGGTCGTTTGAGATCCTAGAGAGGATCGGCGAGGTAGCTTACCGCCTGGATCTTCCTCAGCACATGTCAGCTGTGCATCTGACGTTCCATGTGTCGATGTTGAGGAAGTATCACCCGGATCCATCTCATGTCATCAGGGTGGATGACATTGAGCTTGAGGCAGACGCGACGTTCGTCGAGCAGCCAGTTCGAGTACTTGACCGGAGGGATCAGGTCTTGCGGGGCAAGATGATTCCCTTGGTCAAGGTACTGTGGAGGCACAGAGGTACCGAGGAGATGACCTGGGAGCGCGAGGCGCGCATGCGACAGGAGTTTCCACAGTCATTTTCATCTCGAGGCACCTCTTGTCCTGTCTTCTAGTGTAACTGTTTTTCTATTTCCGAGCCCTACCTTTATCGAATCTCGGGACGAGATTTCCTTTAAGGGTATTAGGATGTGAGTACCTGTCCCTCCATTCCTGGGTCGACCGCCTGGGTCGGGCCCGTGGCTCGTTGTGGACCGCAAGGGCAATTTGGTAAATTGCGCCTTGTTGGTTTGTTTCACACCCGCGTGTGCACACACTGACCTTGTTTGTGTTAATGCTTGATTAGAATGGTTAGGTGGACCCGGGATCTGAAGATCACAGCTCGGGCGCGCTGAAGCTTGTTTTTGGGCAGCTTACGGCCCTTGAGCGATCGATCGCTCTAAGGAGCGATCGATCGGACTCGTTAGCAGAGGTTAGGCGGTTGGGCTTGGAGAAGACAGCCGTCGTGGCCGTCATCCTCCATTGTCAGAGGAGAGGACCTCTCATTCCCTTTTTCCCCACCTTCCCCGACCTTCCCCGACTTTCCCCTGGACTTCCCTTCCCTTCCCTCCTCTTCTCTTCTCTTCTCTTCTCTTCTTCTCCTTGGTTGTTTCTTCTTCCCGCAAGCAGAGCTTGCTCTGTTTTTCTTCCGACAGCCACCTCCTTCGTCGTCGTTCTCCCTCCTCCGGCCACCATTTTGGGAGCTTGAAGGCTCGTTGGGATCGTGGCGACGTGAGGACGATCTTTGACGTGGTTTAGTGGCTTGGTTAGCAGCTGTTTAGCGGGGATCATCCAAGGATTAGCGGCTTCGGTAGGTGTTCTACCTACATGAGTTAATTAATGGGATTCTCTTAATCCAACCGTTGGATCTGTTGATCTTCTTGTTATTAGATGCATCTTGCCTAGTAGAGTTTCTGTTTTAAGTTTCATGATATTTGGATGAGTTTTGAGTAGGATTTATGCATGATTAATCGCGGATTTTTCGGTTTTCTGCTGTTCATGAAGAACAGCCGGCTTGCGGCGAGTTTTCCGGCTTGTACGAGCATGATCTTGGGTTTTGTTGAATACAAGAGTTGTAGATCTATGAGTTAGCTCTCCATTCCATCTTATTTCTCATTTTTTTGATTTTCCTACGATTTGTTATGAAGTTATTGCTGGAGGGCTGCGTTGCAGCAATTAATTGATAAGTTAGTTTGATTAGTGGTTTTGATCAGTGTTTTCCCGTTAGTCTAGCCGTTGGATGATTCTGGAGTTTGGATATGTTGATCATGGAATATAGATCTACTGGTATCCAAGGTGGATCTTGAATCCAACGTCATTTGGACGTCGGATCGACGGGGTCAACTGGCTGCTTGTAGAGAACATTTTGATGTTTTGAATAAGATATTATAAGCTCAGATTATAATAATATATTTTTACTGTTCATCGAAGTTTTCGGGGTTGCTTCCCATTGCAGGAGTCCACGGTTGACGGTCGTGGTATCGTCGTAATGCCGGGACCCGCTGCGGATCGGCTGGCAGCGGTTGATAGTACCGTTGCAGCGATCCTGTTGGACTTATATGATGCCTTGACATACTGTTGCATGCCTATTTTTCCTCTTGCTTGTGTATGTTCATAGCATGCATTCTCTGTTGTGCATTAGTTGCATGGTTAGGGTGTGGGTGATTTGTGGATCGCCGTCCCGAGACTGGAAGCTCGGATTTAGCCCTAGGACCGGGGTTGGGTAGCTTGGTCCAGGTTCGAATTGTAATGTCCAGTCAAACTTGATGATAGGCTTAGATGACTGGTACACATGTTGCTTGGTGATTATAGAGGTCGTGTCGGCCTTAAGTCGGATGCTGAGGTGTAGCCGGTGTTCCACTGTGTTGACCCTTGAGTAGAGGGGTTGCCTACTTAGCGGTGCAGTTTCCCGCCTGCAGTGCCGGTACCTACTTGTGGGCCAGCAGTGTTGTTTCCTGCTACTGAGTGCGACCAGACATGTGACCAGCTCGGCTGGAAGACCATGATCGTGGGCCTCAGGGACACGCGGTGGGCTTATGGGACACCTATGTACACCTAGGTCTTACTTGAGGGCGACACTTTTGTGTTCCCCTTCCTTCTGTGTGACGTAATGTCGAACCCTACTGAGCTTTATGCTCACTCCTACCCAGGCTGCGTTTTGCAGGTGCAGGCGCCAACTCTTCTTCAGTAGCCCCAACCGGGCAGGTGTTTGGTGGCGCGGCGGCGTCTGGCGGGGTTTGAGGACCGGTGATCCCTTTCTACACTTTTGTTATAGTTAGTCTCCTACGGGAGTATGATGTATAAACTGTTGTAACCCCTTTGAGGCTTTTGAATATTATATTATATCTTTTGAGGTTTGAAATTATTGTATTATTCAGGGGTGCTTATGAACTGTTTAATGAAATCAGTAAGTTGGGGGGACCTCTCGCCTTTATTTCCGCATTTAGTTAGGTTCCGGTTCGCGTCGCCCGGCCCGGTTGGGCTTTCGCGGGTCGGGGCGCGACAACTGTCCCCTCAACTCCACTGACCTGCTACAGTGCCTGGATCGATCCAAGGCCAAGAGGGATCGATCCAAGACCTAGCTGGATCAATCCAACACTACTTTGGATCGATCCACAGGTCAAAAACCTCCTAAACGGATCTAGCCAAACACAGTCATCAATCAGCTGTGTGCGCACACGGGTGAGAAACAAACCGACAAGGCGCAATTTACCAAATTGCCCTTGTGGTCAACAACGAGCTACAGGAATAGAGAAACATGTCCTCACAAGAGACAACATGATTTTTAATTAATAACTAAGGTTCTATCAGATCTTCCTAAGATCATGGCACAATAATCACGATGGGTGGCTTTCCTAATAGTTGATAAGTGGATGGCTAGTTCTATTTATCACTCAACAAGTTCTGGTTAGGATTCCTTGTTGGCGAGAACAATTATCTAGATATCAGTAACCGAATGATTAGTTACGTTCACTGCTAATGAACCTTCTTATTAGGATGAATTCATCGCAAGTAGAAAACGGATATGGATTTAGGTGTAAAATCAAGATGGGATTAGCATCTTGATAGCCAAAACTATAAAGGTAAGGTGTATGAAGGATTAGAGATAGAACGTAGTGGGACTAGCACTACTATAGTGGTTCTAGTACTATACAAGCCCTAATCACGAAGAAGATTTCATTCGAGATACCATGGGACTAGCATGGTCCTCTTATTTGGATGAATCCAATCCAACCCCTAGCATACACAAGCTCCGGAATCAAGTGCAAACAAGAACAATCCATACATCCAGCAAGAAATAGACACCAAGGTATAAAAGAAATAGAAATCAATCCATATAAGCCAATCGATAATGTATACAAGCCCTAGATCTAAGAAATCCCTAATAGAAACCCTAATTACATCATAAGAATCCCATGGCTAGGGTTTTAGCTACTCATCTTTAGGGGCCGGTCCATAGATGGAAGTCGATGATCTCCTCCTGCCATTGATCTCCTCCAAAGATTCGTCGAAGGAAAGTGTAGAAGGACAGGAAAACTCTCCCCCAAAAAGGCTCAGGAAAAAGCCGCCAAAAATCCCTAAAAACTGATTATTTATAGCCTAGGAAAACATCCTCCCACGGATTAGATCTGAGCCGTTGATCTTTTTTTCTGGCCGCAAAGAATCGATCCTTCTATGGAGTAGGATCGATCCTACTCCTTCAATTGTTGGTGACGCCCCGAGAAAGATCAATCGTTCCTATCGAGTCCGATCGATCTTTCCATTGTTGTTATGCTACATCCCCTGGAGGATCGATCCATCATGTTGAGTCCGATCGATCCCTTTATGCTCGTTGTCCATATGCTGATCGAGTAGGATCGATCCCTTTATCATAGGAGGATTGATCTGACTTGCCGGAATTGTCAGAATACGTTTCTTTTAGCTCCAAAGTTGATCTAACTCATAGTAGGGTTTGTTATACCAGAAATGGGATAAAAGTAGTCAGTGAAGCATTGCTCGGAGATCAACAAAGCCAAATTACAAGGGTGTTTTGTGCACTTTTCAAGTCTTATCAGGTATACGTTAAACTCCAACCCTATCGCCATACCTCCATCCAATTCCGAGCCTGCAAGAAGCTCGCACCTCGCTACTATGGGCCGTTCCAGCTTCGTGATCGGGTAGGTAAAGTGGCATATCGCCTCAACCTTCCTACGTCAGCTCGAGTTCACCCGGTGTTTCATATATCCCAACTTAAGAAGAAACTGGGTGATCGTGAATACTCGCAGCCTCAGTTACCGACATTTGAGGAGTTCGAGGACATGATCATTGAGCCCGAGCTGATTACCGACTTCCGTTGGGTTAAGAAACATGGCAAGTTTATTAAAGAAGCATTGGTGACATGGACGGGATTGCTGGCAGAGGATGCAACTTGGGAACCATATGACCACTTGGCATTAAGGTTTCTTGCTATAAACCTTGAGGACAAGGTCTGTCTCAGATTGGAGGTGGAATGATAGGCAACCAGGCCAGCAGAAACGGTAGCAGATCCTCACCTACAGCAGACGAGGCAAGTATCTTCCCACTTCGGATACGACGAGCTCTAGCAAAGGTTGAAGCTATGGAGTTTCCTAATAAAAGCAGATTGCCTACTGCAGTTAGGATTATCTTAATAAGCAGTTTCCTTATTTGTCTTGAATTGATAGCTATCTCATTCAGTCAAGAGTTCCCTATTTAAAGTATTGTAAGGAGGATTATAGGCATGAATGAATGCATTAATTCTCTTAATCCCCCCTCCTTCTTGCTCTGTTTCTTCTCTCCGTTCTTTAGCTTCTTCTCAAGTCTCCAAAGTTCCAGTCAGCTGCCCCGCGTCATCAAGGAGAACCTATCAGGTACTCTGATTGCCCAGGAACTCATGGACAATATATCTTCCCCTTTGCCGGTGTTCATGTTGTTGAAATGTGAACTTTACAATCATGTACACATCAATTATGTAGCGGCTAAGTTTAGCGTCTATTTTGCCCTTTTTATTGTGAGTATCACCTGTATATGCTGGGCTTAGAATTTCAAAATATTAAAACTTTTTTAATGATCTGTATTTCATGTTTGTTAGCAGAATCTTTCTATTTTGTGCAGAGAATAAAGTAGATAGCTAATTGAGTTCGTTCTTGGTGTGGAGTAAAGGATTCCTTGTATACTTTCTCAGATGAGCTGATGCATGCGCATTGAAAACAGGCGTTTGTGCATTATGGGCTCAACCAACCAGGTTGCAGCGCCGATGTTTTCTTAATAGTCCTCTTGGTGATAATTTCCTGATTTTTGAAAAAATTGAGATTATATATATATATATATTCTGCTTAAACTGACCCCTGGAATATATATTAAAAAAAATATAATTATTTCAAAATCTTTAGAGAGAATATGATATTTCAATGAGTATTTCAATGACAAGTTATATCTAGAACCTTTTGAAGGTGAACTATTGCGTTAGCCCTAAGGTATATAAATGCAAAAACTTGGGTACCATCGTGAAACATAAGTCTCCAAATGCCATATTATTCAAAGAATCATGTCAAGTCATAATGTCAGACAGATTAATAGAGTTTGACTATCAAGGGATAGGAAGGAGGCTTGGGCTCACCCGATCATGGTTAACTCGGTACCAGAGGGTGAAATGAAAGCAATACTGAAAGGATTGAGAATGGCAAAGTTTCATAACCACAAAAAGCTGATCATTGAAACAGACTCGTTTTCCACTATCTAAATTCTAAACGGAACGCAAGGTTGTCCTCCGGACTTAAAGCTGCACGCTCTCCTATTTAACTCTATATTTAACTCTATTTTTTTCTTTATATATCTAGAGAGTGTAACACGAGAGCCAATAATGCTGCTCGAACGATGTCGTAGAACTGAAAGAATGTTCTCTTGATCATGCGAATCAAGGCTATGTTATTTGATAGCTAATATTGTGCCGATTCATGTTTGTAAATATTAGAAGGGCTCGTCTCATAAAAACAAAACCTATTAGGAGTAACACAAATGACTTCAAATTTCAATGCAATCCACTCAAAGGAAATCCAAATAGATTTGAGACATCAACCTCGGATGTAAGATAAGGCCTGATAAAGCCAAGACACAACTGCTACATTATATGATAGCTCAAAATCTTTTTTTTTTCGATTAGTTGAGCCCAAAAGCTGGCATTACATCACTAAGTCCAAAAGCTCATTACATCACTAAGTCCAAAAGCTCAAAGCCGTCCTCCTCCGCTGACCACCTGAAAGGTGCTCTGGAATGACTGACATCACTTCGCAATACAATCAGCCTCGCATTAAAGAACCTAGGAATATGCAAGAAGATGACACAATAAAAACAGAGGACCTTAGACCAAATCCTCCTCGCCAAGAACTCCACCTCCTTAGGCCACAACCTGAAACCATTAAGGATATCTACATAACCTCGTGAATCCGACTCAATCACCAACTGCTTGATACCCTCCTCCCTCAAACATACCAAGGCCGCCTCAATCGCCAACAACTCCGCCGCCAAGACAACATCCACCAGAACCAACCGCAAAAGCTACTCCACTGTTTCTGTGCCACAGGCATATAAGGGCCTAACACCAAATTCATACAATGACTGGAAGATGAAAAATTTAGCTCCTACAGTATTTTAGGTCCATTACAAGCCTGAAAATAACTTATAGTAGGTTGTATTCAGTAGGATAAACAATTGATGAGCGCAACATAAGCAGCAGCGGATACAAGTGTTAGCATTTAAGAGGTCGGCATTTGCAATCACAGTGGAAGAGGATAGCCCCGAAGGGACTTCGAATCCACACCAGACTCCCGAGCTAGTGCTACACGACCAGTTCTTGCCACCTACAAGCAATGTGAGTCAAAATAAGCTTCAGCACAAAAAAGAACATAGGTAAGTACTGGTTCCTATTCAAGTAGATTTCTGGGCATATTCATATCCACAACCTCAGTCATCAAAGATAATTAACTCAGCACATGGTCCACAGGCAGCTCTAGTATTCCAATGCTTGATGGAGAGATATATCACCAACTATCAATCAACATGAAAATTTAAAGTACAATAGGTTGGTTCTGTATTCAGTACTTACCATTAACATATAATATTCATGTAGTTGTAAAGCCAATATGTGATGCTTGAAAAAGGGCTGTCACAGCAGTCAACTTAACCTATGGCACATTAAGCTAGGCGAGGCTATGATCTTGGGGATTCTTCTACTTTCCACAAGGTCCATACTCTTCTAACGAATTAATATGTTTTTTTTGGCAGATAATAAATAATTACAATCACAGCGAAGTCTAAATTTAGGATATAAGGCAGTCTTACACAAACAAAACCAAAAACTAGATTACTCCGACAGACCTCGCAGATGCCATAGGGCTCCAACAAGCTCTGCAGAGCGACCATCTTGTCCAAATCTCCAGTAACCTACAGCAGTAGAACAAAAGGTCCCAATTTTCAGATTCTTGCATGGAATCTGTGCAGTTCGCAACTTGAGAATATGACAAGACAGAATCTCAGTAGTCATATTTTAACAGAATAAGCATATTTTTCGACAGTAATTGGAGATCCAATGAATGGTGTCACTTTTGCTACACTTTAAACATTGATGTATGATCAAACAAAGCATAGAGCTCCTACCAAATGGGCTATGATTCCACATTGATACATGCTAAAAGGGATAATATAGCTGTGACTACATTACAAGACTCAGGAAAACTCATGATTTCTAAACTCGGTCAAACCATTCTTGGCACTTCTGCCTCTGTAAATCTTTAAGCAAATTACACAGGCGCCATAGATGCAGCTGTTATCACCAAAGTACCAAGAGAGAGAGATTCAATTATTAAGTATACTGTACCTGAAGTGTTACTGTATGATCAGATACATCAACAGCCTTGGCTCGGAATATATCAGCAATATCTAGGACATCCCTTCTAGCACTAGTATTCACAGCGATTTTTATCAACATCAGTTCTCTTTCAGCAAAAGGCAAATATGTTATGTCCTGAACCTGAGAAGATTATGAATGTTTTTCAGATATCAGAATTCATACCAGCGTATAACTACTTTTATAGGTATTAGTCACCTCATGGACATCAATAAGCTTGTACAGTTGCTGGACCAATTTGCCAATTGTATCATCAGTGCCAGTAACTACTGTGGTAATACGAGAAATGCCTTCCTTCTCCGCTGGACCAACAGCAAGGCTCTGAAAAGAATACCACCAACTTAATGAGAAGCCTTCAACTAAGGAGAAGAAAGAAATGCAACTCATAACTACAACTGACCTGAATGCTGTAGCCCCTACGAGAAAATACTCCCGTTACGATGTTTAGGACTCCAGGAGTATCATTCACAACGATAGACAGCGTGTGCGAGCAAAGACCACTTGACTAGTACAGCACAAATTGGGTGTTAGTTTTCATTGATCTTCATACTCGTCTTATAAAGACGGAATGCAAGACAGTGCAGTTGGCTATACCTAAAACTATAGCATACCAGTTTCGATATCTAAGAAGGTGGCGGTAGTTAATTACCAAAGTTCCAATGTGTCTTTTGAAAGGCCTTAGTCAATCATGTACATTGATAACTCCCAATCCACTCAGATTAATGCAACTCTTGTAAAAATAAAAAATGCCCACTGAAAGAACTTGGTTGAAACATGCCAACTGTGTCTTCTCAATGCCCAACATAAACGATGTTACATACATCACGTTTTAGTACAATGACAATAGTTTGTATGTAGTCAATGCTCACAAGAATAGTAGCGTTAATGATTCAAATTAAGCAGAAATGTAAACATCTTCATCAGGTCCCCAGTGGGTTTCTGTTAAACATTGAGAGAAACATCAAACAAAGAATATGCTGGTAACTTACATCTTCACTATCAAGAACACCCCAATGAGCATCAAGAACATTTTTTTTTGAGGTCACCTCATATGGCTCCACCGGATAAACATCGCCCTTCATGTGATAAAAAAGAGAGAACAGTTACAATGTCTGCGGGCATCGACACAAATGAACAGAATGGTGATCAAGTAGTAACGAATGAAGAGACAAAAGAAAGCACTTGCAACTAGTTAAACAACCTAAAAAAAGATATTCTAATAGGAAGGAACAATCTGACATGGAGGTTGTCAGCTAAAATGTTTAAAAAAGCAATAGTTGGAAAAATCAGCAGTGGGCTGTTAATGAAGTAAATCGTCCAGTTAGCAAAATCAGAGATCTAATTCAGCTCAAAATTTCAAGTAGCAAAGAACAAAGAAATCATAAGACAACCGCTCTCTGAACAAATGTCATTCAAACTGCATTTTTCGGCAACCAAGTCATGCCACTCAAGTCAAAGGCCCACAAATTCAGGTTAGACTTTGAAAATGAAGACGCAATGAGTTTCTTAATTCATCTCATGAGAATAGGCATGTATCTTAATGACATTAATTCAAATCACCGCTGGGTGAGGGTTGCCAATTGACTAATGACCCTCACAATATTTTAAACCTCCAATGGTTCCTAGTCCTTAAAGAATTTTGTTTCTACATCCTAGCTTTGGAAACTCAATAAAGCTGAGAGGGGATTTTCTAGGCTCTCCAAATATATTGTCAGATCATCTACATCAATCAAAATAAACCCATCAGTGCTGCCAATTGACCAAAAAAATCCTCTCAATCTTTCAAACACATAATGGTTCCTAGTCCTTCAAAAATTCTGCTTCAGCTTTGGAAACTAAAAGAAACAATAAAGCTTGAGAGAGGCTTTTTGGGAGTTTCCACAAAATATATTGGCCAGATCATATACATCACTCAAAATAAGGTCCAGCTCTTACTAAAATATTCTACATGAACAAACAAATGGGATTCATATCAGCTGGTTTCTCTCTTGTAGTCTGGCTGCAACATTACATGAGATTGTATGGCATGAACATATACGATAGAAGGAAATGGAAATCACAATCTAACCCTTTATTCAAGACAAGCTCATACGTTGCCACTAAGGTAATGGACTGTGACACTTATCAATTACATGAAAGTTTAATACGGAATATCCTCAAATTTTACTCAGATTTACCTAGTTTCAGCATAAGAACCCGTTCTCAGGAAAGATGGTACCTTCATTAAACATAAAACATTACTACTTAACTCGTACATATGTAACCTTACGTAGCTATGAAAAATGTTATTTACACTCCAGTGAGGAGAAGAGAGAACGAGTTTAGACTGAAGAAAAATAATTGTGAAATGCAGGTTCAGATATAAAAAAAGGATCAAATACCTTAAACTCTCAAGTTTGGAGAAAATTTCAATTTGGTCCCTCAACTTTAAAACGATTTAATGTGGTCCCCTGTTACAAAACCGTTTCAATCTGGGCCCTGCCCCTTGATCTTGTTAGGTTAACAAACAGTTTGACCAGTCTGACCAATTTTGACCCAGTTTTGGCCATTCTAGAGAGCCACGTGGCTCCCCTCTCTCTGTCTAGAAAGAGGTGAAAAAACGAAGAGAGAAAAGAGAGGGATCAGGAGAGAGAGGAAAGAGAGGGGTAGGAGAAGGAGAGAGAAGAGAGATCATGATAGAGAGAAAGGGAGAGGAGAGAGACAAAGGGAAGAGAAGAGACAAGAGAGAGAAAAGAGATAGATCAAGAGTGAGGAGAGAGAAATAGAGGGAAGAGATAGGTCAAGCATGAGAGAGAGATGAAAGAGGGGAGAGAGCCATTTGGCTCTCTGAGTGAACAAAATTAGGTCAAAATTGGTCAGACTGGTCCAACCATTAGTTGACCTAACGACGTCACGGATCAATCCCACATTGAAATGGTTTGTAAATTGAAAGACCACATTGAAACGCTTTAAAGTTGATGGAACAAATTGAAATTTTAACAAAATTGAGATTACTAAAAGGTATTTAACCCTAAATGATAACTGCAATTAATCAACTTTGGCGTTGCAAATTTAGGTCATTATTGATCCGCCTAATGATCGAATATTGGGAGGATGTTAGTTAACATAATGACCTAGAGTGAGCATAGCAACCTCAAAATGGTGAAGGGATATTCACAAAAGGACAATGATATGTAGTCCATGGGGAGAACTTTGTGGCAGCACATATAGATCATAGCACCCACCACCTTCATAGACAACATATGAGCCCAATATGCAGCTGGACCATGAGTCCGCATCGTTAACATGTTCTGTAGGTGTTTGACATAATCACTAGAATGGCTGATATTCAAGATAACCAAGGGAATATAGCATTCTATGTGCAAATTTTGGCATGTGACATGCATGAGCTTGCTTTTGATGATTATCAAAGAACATTACATCCTTCTATAGTCAGTCATATTTCCTTGAACATAAAAGTACATGATTAGTTGTTTCGTATCTTTTATGTTCAATCAAAGACTCTAGAATGGAAATTTTCATGTGATAATCGTATTGTATGGCATTTCTCTTCCTATTTTTTCCTTTTTTACATAATTGTCACCTATCGTGCCAAGGAAACTATCACTAGAGGTGCATTAGGCACATTGACACGGCCGTGGAATATGGAGTATTTTAAATGCAGTTTCATGTATATTTTTCCATTGGATAAGCGATCTCTCACCCCAACTTAAAGTAAACGCAAAAAAAGCTTAGATTAGTCTGCAAATTCACAAGATCCAAAAAATGAAAAGTTGAGCATAGGAAAGTCTCTACCCATAAATAGCAAATGACCAAGAAATTTTATTTTCATCAGCATAAAACTCGACCAACCTATAAACTTGACACGTTCAAAGCATTTAACAAGTAAGAATCTCCAAAAAGCTACAAGAAACTTAAATCCATCTAGATATTCAGAAGTCACACAAAGCTATAGATTTGAATTTTTTCTACAAAAAAGGATACAAAGGCGAATTTTAGCATACAAATTCTGAAGCTTTAAGCCACAAATGAAAGTACATCAAACCAAACATTGAAATTACCAAGATGGCTTATTATAAATTACTTGCAAAATTCAACAATCTTGGCTATTTTCTTGGATCAACAGATCTTATGAAGACGACAATTTGTACCACTTGCTAAAAGGGATATCCTTAAATTCTGTCTAGATCAATGTTTATCTTGAAAACCCCAAAAAAGTTTCAATATCAAAATTTAGTTTTAATGCTGATACTGCTGTCTTAACCCCATGAACCAATATTTATCTTGGATTCAAGCAATACACACGTCAAAAATCAGAGTGGGCTAACATAGGCATATGCAATACTTGTAAACACATATTTGAAACATTTTTATAAGAAATCACAAGAAGGTATGCATAAAAATCAAGATAATAACATATATGACAACAGAAATACTTGAACATTTGCATACTGTTGATGACTGCTCTGACTTGTCACGAATTGTACTAGGTCTAGATCTAAGAACTACATCTGGAGGCGCTATCCCTTCCAGATCTGGATACGAAGCAGCAGAAAACCTCCAAAACGGAGCAGATGCTCCCATCTTCTCACGCCTCAGAGCAATCTGATACAGAAATCAGAGCTATTTGATACAAAATTATGAGATATAGCCAATAGAAGACAGTCCACTATGGTACTACAGCTTAACAATGTAAAAAACCTTTCCAGTTCTTGCGATTTCTCTGATCCCAAACTTACTCAGGTTCCTCTGAACGGCAACAATTTTACCAGGATCTCCAGTTACCTGCAACCTTGGGCATAAATTAGAACGGAATATTTTGGTAGAGCAGCTAAAGTACATTAATGGGAGAAATTTAAGATAAATGATGACAAGAAATGAAAAATACCACCTCGATGGTTAGCGAATGTTCTGAAATATCCACAACTCTTGCTCTAAACACATCAACCAAAGCCATGACCTGCAAATTGATATTTACAGCAGACAACTGTAACTTCGATACAGAATCAACAACAAATCTGAGTACACGGCATATTTAGAGTACAACACTATCACATACCAAACAGCTGCAGCCCTTTCACAGTATATTAAACAATTAGAAAACCAGTGAGAAGACCTACCAATGTATTTCATTCAGGTAAGTTTCAAACAGCTGCTTTTATGTATCACCTACTTTATATGAAATACATGGTGAATCAATACACAGCAAATGAACAAGCAACTGCAAATCAAAGAAGATGGCTCCCATTTTCCAGACATTAAATTTGCTTATGAACATGAGGATTAATAATCAAGGTGACCAAAAGTTTTATGTTTGCATTAAGTGTAAAAAACTCCCTAAAGTCTGGCATATTAATCTACTATGTAAGCTGAGAAGCCAAAATGTCCAACATTACACTAAAAGTACATACAGCAAAGTACAAGCTCATGCATCATCATGTGACTCAGTGCATGACAATCCGCAAGTTATAGTTGCGCAATAAACACAATTTGGTGATATGTGATAGCATCTGCTGTAAGACAAAAGATTCTCATGGATGGTACACAGGGACTAAAACGCTACCTCTTGGCGTTTGTCAGGATTAACATTCAATTTTATAAGCATCAACTCACGTTCCACTTGTGGCTCCCTTGATAGATCTTCAACCTGGAACAAATTTACTCGTCGGATGCTGCATCAACTAAACAAAATAGAGACAAGAATAGAAATAGTACTAAAAGGTTGTCACAATGTCCTGAAAAGGACTTGTTGGGCAGTTAGCAACAAGAGGGTTTGAGGAGGGCACTGAGGAGGGTGTCATGACAGGCCCTTCTCTCAAAATAGACCTTATGCAGAACAAAACACAGCACTACTTATCCAATTTCAACCAAAAATTTGTCAGCTACCATAACCCCATCTCACTAAAAAGTATTTGTACAGATATGGGATAATAAAACATCATATCGAAATGTCTGGAGACTAGTCCTTAAGAAAAAAAATATATAGTAGTTAAATCAAAATTTTCTGAGGCTCATAGATGAATGACCATTTATTGTGAGCACTAACTTATCCAAATCCAACCAAAACTTTGTCAGGTGTTGTAACCCCGAGCCGCTTAAAAGTATTTATACACATATGGGATGATAAAACATCATATTTGAAGTGTCAGGTTGGAGACTAGTCCTTAGACAAAACATATAGTAGTTAAATCAAATTTGTGAGACTCATAGATGAATGACCATTTACTTACAGCTCTTTCACCATTCCATAAAAGAGGAGCCATTAAGCGTGAATCTCTCACTCCTCACACGGCATGCAAAAGGCACACATTTCTGTGTTTTGTGTTTATGTGCATCTAAAACAATTCTGCCATTGCTCCTTGAATTTATACAATGACCTGTTGGCCAACTATAGCATTAACCACTATATGTAGCTCTAAGCTCTTTCCGATGTTCAATCTGCAGGGGAAAAACATTTCTTCCAGTTGATCAACAGATAACAAATCCAAAAACTACCACTCTTCCAAGTTCCAATCACCTTTTATACAGTCCCAAAATATAATTGCCTCCATGACAACCACCTACACCAGATGTATTTTGAACTTCAAAATCAACAACTTTTGGATTTCAATCACCACTGTGTTCTAAAGATATGACTTCTCAACCACATCTATCTAAATCAATCTCTATAGAACCTGTTCAGAGTAGGAATGCTAACACATGGACATAATGGGGAATACATCGTAAGGATGAGAGGCTAGATAGGACATAATACTTTACTTTTCTGAAATAAATATTTAAAAGGAGACCTATGGAAAATACATGCCATCCCAAGTTCTTGCAAAAGGTTGGAAATATTTCTCAGTCAGCTATTTGAATGCTTCATTCTTTTCATAAACCTTGACCTCCCTTGCAGGCCTATAAAGTTCCTCCTTGATGTGCTACTTTATGTTACTTGACTCCTAGTATAGACATCAGCCTTGTAACAATATTAGCATTTGTAAGCCTGCTGGAACAACTAAGCCTGCTGGAACAACTTCATGAGGTGCAAGTCATACTTTCAGAATTTACTCAAAATGCACAAATAGTTACCATCTGCACATTCACAAGCTTGTTGAGTTGTGCAACAACTTGTTGGAGTACGAGATCATTCCCACATACAACAATTGTGAACAAGGCTTTGTCCCTATTGAGACCAACTGCAAGTGAATCGATGTTGTATCCCCTTCTAGCAAAGACTCCAGCAATTCGATTTATTATACCACTTTCATCCCCCACGAAAACAGAAATAGTATGCCGCTTCACCCTGTATCCATAAGAAAGATTGATAGATTATATGAACATGTATTCTTGAACAAGGCCAATGGAAAATATCTTTAACAACCACAGATCTGGAAAACAGGTTGTTGCAAAACAAACAGAAGAAACCAGTGAACATAGTGATCAACAGAAATATGGGAGGTTGGTTTAAAGAGGGACAATATTTCGTATTTAGAAGAACGAGTATAAAATCACACTTGAATTCAAGTGCACCATAGTTGTGCAATAATAGCGAAGTCACCTCCTGTTATTAGTAAACAATGTCAGTTTGCAACATTAGCCTGTGTTGTGATAGAACATCGGCCAGAGACATCCACGGAACACTGCCAGAAACTCTGAAGGATGAATTGTCAAATACCTAAATGCCTTCCAATATCTTAATCCAAATGTTTTATGTGTAGATAGCTCTACAAAAGAGCACGTAGAAGCCTTGTAACAACAGTTAGCCGTCACTCCTTTCCATCAATAAAGCAACTGGTTGTGTTGTCCAATGAATAGATAGATAGTAGCATTTCTTACCAATCAATTGTGACTACAAAGCTTATGAGATAAGAAAGACATACACCTTACAAAGTTCCGGCCCTAAATAAGTCAATTTCAACTTACTGCAGCAAATGTGAAATTTCGCAGAGAATTACACAAACACGAGCAAAAAACCCAAAAAAATCAACTACCAAACAAATAAAGACCCAATAGCTATATGGATTTATAAATACTCCCACCAGAAATAAGAAAACCTGCAAACCAGAAGAAAGCAAGCCTCGGACAACAAAGTGAGACACACATTGATGAACTCAATGACACCATAAAAAAGTAGGCCAAGTTTTCACAAGTTCCCAGCTGTCAAAAGAATAGGTCAATATAGAATAGGTCAAGGCAAATAATCCTCCAATGAAAAACTAGACGCATATAAAATTCACCCAAAAGACACTGGATGAACACCAAATGACCTAAATGAGCAATAACCCATGTAATCAAATGACATCATAAATAAGAACATCGGGTCTTTAAAAAAATTTCTGACCCTCGATTAAGTTGAAAGAGCCAAAAACTCCCCAGCCATCAATAGATCGCACAAGGATCAACTAGCCATAAATCCAAATGCTATTAGGATCAGGAAAGTCCACACCTTTCCTCAATGAACTGTTTCTTATTAAAATATGCAGGCAATCAAGAACCCATCCCCCCAAAAGCTTTAACTACCAATTACCGGAAGTCAAGTAATCTGCAATTTCCTAACCCTGATGAAGTGATTCCTATCAAACTATACGTCCAAAAAAGAAAAACAAGATAAAACCCCAAACTAAAACTTCCCCAACTCAAAAACCGAGCACCAAACCATCAATGCAAACCACATTACAAGCAAGAAAGAAGACTCCTTGACAAGATCCTCCAACATAAGGAACCTATTACTACCCTCTGTGATGCATATATCCCTACATAAAAGACCCACCCCAAAACCTCCACGTTTACCAAAAAAGATGCATTTCAAACAAGAGAGTTGAGTCCTTTACACGCTCCTCCCCGTCGCCCGCTGCGCGTCGCTAACAGCCACCCGAGCCTCGCTCCCCCGCTCATCCGAGCTGCTCGCCAAAACCCCCACCCTCCCACGCCTCCACCTCGACCCCGCCTCATTTCTCGACGGGCCAAACGCCCTCGACAACCCCAACCCGAATCCAACTTCGCATTGGGCTAGCGAGGAGTGGCTAAAAGCTCTAACAAGAGGGACGGAAGGAGCCGATGCGACCGCCATGGACGCCGGAGAGCTGGAGGCACTGCCACTGCCACTGCCGTATTAGGGTTGTGAAGAACTAACTAATTTACCCCTATAAATACGAACTATTACAAGAATAGCTTGGCGGTTGTGGGTAAATGGATAGTGAAGTTATAGGGGTATTATTGGAATTTAAAGAGGTTTGAAATGAGGAACCGGTGGCGACTGGAGTGACGAGTCATGTCATAGGCTAGTACTAATATATATACTAGTTTGTTTCTTACCGTTTTCTTGGGTTAAGCCAAAGCTGAGAAAATTATTATCGCATAATTAAAGAGCCACCATTTTGTTTAAATTATTTTATCAAACGTAACCGATCTCATGGTTACATGTGATATAAAATTATAATTAAATAAATAAATAAAATAATGACTGATGTGATATAAGTTATAATAGAGATAGTGAGGACGGACAGTTAGCCGTGTCAGGTGGCACAGACCCACCATCTAGTAAAATATAAAATGGGTCAAAAAAAGCTCACCTACTAATAAGCAAAATATCCATTATTTGTATTCTTTTAAAGGATATTTAAATCAAATATTCAATGTTAGCTAAATTAGATGGCAACCTATTAGTAAAAGAAAAATAGTATGGTCGTCCATTTCAGAAGCTGGCTGGTCAATGAACGAAATTGCTGATAACATCATTAAGACTAATTGCAATTGCAAAGTACATTCTAACCTGCATCTTGTAAAGTAATCCAAGAAATAATTGCTTGCATATATATGAAGAATAAAACGAAAGAGATGAACCGATCAAGCTTCAGATTAAGGGACAACGTACCGAATACAATCACCAATGATGTTGTTCTTGGGATTACCCCTAAATTTTTAATTGGCAGGTTGTCCTCTAATCTTTTTGAATGGCTTCAACGACATGAATACTTAATTGTTTACCGAATAAACTCGTATAGGAGCCTTTAATATTTTTACTCATTATAATGGTTCCATTCATCGCGAAAAAGATGGGGGATTTGGAGTTGGATCGGCGTTAAGAGAGGGGCCTGGGGCCTGGGGCCTGGTGGAGAGGACGACCGTCCGGTTTGACGGCACTAGTTGACAGCCGTTACGAAGGGTTTTGCCACGCTATGGGAGCGGCGCCGCCTTAAGCCCCGCCCTCGTGGGTCGCTATCACTCTCGTCGTAGGTGT
>OY986975.1:18563601-18632472 GCA_963920575.1 Narthecium ossifragum | reverse complement strand
ACTGATGTTGTTTTTGGGCTTTCTTTAGATCTAGCCGTTGGATCTTGTTGATCTTTGTTTTTTTGGATTCCTTATGCCTATTAGAATTACTGATATAAGTTTCCTGATGTTTGGTTGAGATTTGAGTAGGTTTTATGCATGATTAAGCTCGGATTTCTGGTTTTCTGCTGTTCTTGAAGAACAGCCGGCTTGAGGCGTGTTTTCCGGGCGGCATGTACTTGATCTTGAGTTGAGATGATCAGAAGAGTTGTAGATCTCTTCGTTAGCTTTCCATTCCATCTTATTTCATATTTTACCGATTTTTATACGATTTATTATGAATTGTTTTCTGGAGGGCTGTGTTGCAGCAATTAATGGGTAGGTTGGTTTGATCAGCGACTTTTGATTAGTGTTTCCCGTTAATCCAATCGTTGGATGATTATGATTTTTGGATATGTTGATCATGGTATATACACCTACTCATGGCTAAGTTGGATCTTGAATCCGACGTCGTTTGGACGTCGGATCGACGGGATCAATTAGCCCTTAAGTAGAGGCTTTGAGGGTTTTGAATATAATATTATATTTCGGAATATAATATTATATTATTTATTATTCATCATCGTTTTTGGGGTTGCTTCCCGTTGCATGAGTCCGCGGTCGACGGTCGTGGTACCGTCATAATGCCGGGACCTACTGCGGATCGGCTGGCAGCGGTTGGTAGTACCGCTGCAGCGATCCGGTGGACTTGTATGTTATCTTTGACATACTGTTGCATGCCTATCACCTGTTTGTGTATGTCATAGCATGCATCCTTGAACTGTGCATTAGTTGCATTGGTTAGGGCGTGGGTGATCTTTGGGTCGCCGTCCCGAGGCTGGAAGCTCGGACTTAGCCCTAGGACTGGGGTTGGGTTGTTTGGACCCGGTTTAAATGGTGGTGCCCAGTCGATTCGATGATAGGCCTAGATGATTGGTGCACTTGTGGCTTGGTGATTGTAGAGGTCGTGTCGGCCTTGAGTCGGATGCTGAGGTGTAGCCGGTGTCCCACTGTGCTGACCCGGGGAGTAGTGAAGTTGCCTACTCAGCTTGTGTGTCGCCAGTGTTGTTCCTACTATTGATGGCTGCTCCTGGGCCTCAGGGACACGCGGTGGGGTTATGGGACCCCTGTATTGTGAGGCCCGTGGCTTCTACCGGGGCGACAAGATGCATGTGCCTGAAGGGCAGGGCTGAGTCGGGTAGCGGGTAAGCAATCTCACAACGCCTGGGTATGGTCCGGGGTTCGATATAAGTATATAGTAAACCCTTAATAGACACAACGCGTTTTAAAGCCGTGCTGACAGTGATCCGTCAGAAAAACTCCTCGGTTAAGCGTGCTCGACCTGAAGTAGTCACACGATGGGTGACCTACTGGGAAGTTTTCCCAGATTTTTGCGGTGAGCCAAAAGCGGACAATATTGTGTCGGGTGAGGCCCTCGGGTGGATCCTGGTTGGACCGGGAGCCCGCCGAGCCGGGGCCGGGTAAGCAATCCCACAACGCCTGGGTATGGTCCGGGGTTCGATATAAGTATATGTAAGCAATCCCACAACGCCTGGGTATGGTCCGGGGTTCGATATAAGTATATAGTAAACCCTTAATAGAAACAACGCGTTTTAAAGCCGTGATGACAGTGATCCGTCAGAAAACTCCACTGTTAACCGTGCTCGACCTAGAGTAGTTACACGATGGGTGACCTACTGGGAAGTTTTTCCAGATTTCTGCGGTGAGCCAAAAGCGGACAATATTGTGTCGGGTGGGGCCCTCGGGTGGATTCTGGTTGGACCGGGAGCCCGCCGGGCCGGGGCCCAGTGGAGGGTCGGGGCGTTACATGTATACACCCAGGTCCTACTTAAGGGCGACACTGTTGCGTTTCCCTCTTCCTTCTGTGTGTCGTAGTGTAGATCCCTACTGAGCTTAGTGCTCACTCCTATCCGGGCTGCGTTTTGCAGGTGTAGGCGTCAGCTCTTCCTCTGTGGCCCCTACCGGGCAGTTGGTCGGCGGTGCGGCAGCGCCTGGTGGCTTTTGAGAGGTGGCGATATTTACTGCTTTTACCCTTTTACTAGTTAGTCTCCTACGGGAGTAATATTGTATTCGAATCTTCCCCTCTCCGAGGATATGTATATTAACACTTTGAGTTTTAATCTGTGGTTCGAGATTGTGCTAATCATTGTTGTTTTAATTGAGGGTGCTTTTGGTGAACTGTTAGGGAGACCAATAGGTTAGAGGGAACCCTCGCCAGCTTTGTTTTCCGCGTTTTGTAGGTTTCGGTTCGCGTCGTCCGGCCCGGTTGGGCTTTCGCGGGTCGGGGCGCGACAGCCTGCCACGTGGGCCAATCCACGGTGAGCCTCCCCCCAAACAAGCCACCACCGCCCCCGCGCGCGGACCTCCTAGATCCGCCTGCTACGTCGCCCAATGGCCCGATCCAACCTATTGGATCGACTTCCCATGCCAAGACGACCCTTCCTCCGTTAGTCTTGAGCTTCAACAAGGTTCCTTACAGCTGATCAAGCTCTGTCAAGTTCTCAGCCATCAGATCTCCACCCACATCCATTCACACATTTTTCATATTAATTAAATAACTAAATTATTAAAGATAATATATTTTGGCATATTAATCTAACTTTGGTAATTAATAAAGCGATACAATACCATTGACATGAAGAATTGGTAAGCAAAAACATGAAATAAAAAGAAGGGTAGTTTTGGTATTTTGCATCCAAAGGCAATTATCCATGGGATTTATCCCGTAACTTATGCATGATAACCGACCAAACACTTTTTACTTATGCAAGTATGCTATGTAAAGTTATTCTTGCATAAAAGTTATGTTATCTACTATATAAACTTATCCTATCCTCGATCCAAACAAGTAGAATTTTTTCCCGAGCCCGTTTAGATTGAGAATAAGCATGCATAAACCCTATTTATGCATCTGAACACCTTTTTTTTAGATCATGCATAACCACCTTACATAATTTGGTCAAACATTGCATAAGTATTAACTATTGAAGGTTTTTTATTGCAACCACAAGGTAGGATAATGGATAAATAGCATGCATAACTCTTGTTATTTGACCAATTTACCCCCGCTTTTCATGCAATTTACCAGCCTCTACTCTCCTAATCCCACGATACCCTCCCATCTCTCTATCGCTCCCATCTAACCTAACCGTTGCCCAGATCTATCGCAACCATCGACAGCCTTCCTGACCCCACCGGCGATGCTCCGTCCGGCGACGAACAACCTCCATATCCGGTGAACTCCTTAGCTCCATCGGCATCAATCCCCAGTCGCCATTCCTACTCACCGTCGTCTTCATCTCTGACGCACCGTTGCTGACGTCCTATATCCACCTCCTATGCCGCCCAACGGCCCGATCCAAGCTGTTAGATCGACTTCCCAGGCCAAGGTGACCCCCTGCTTCGTTGGTCTTGAGCAAAGGCGAGGCCCCTTACCCTCGATCAAGGTCCGGTGAGTTCTCAGTCGTAAAAACTCCACCCTCCTCCATTCACACATTTTCACATTAATTATATAACTAAATTATTAAGAATAATATATTTTGGCCTACTAATCAACTTTAATAATTAATAAACCAATACAATACTATTGACATGAAGAACTAATCAACTTTGATAAGCAATTCAATACTATTAATAAGCCAATACAATGCTATTGATCAACTTTGAAAAGCAAAAGCGTGAAATAAAAAGAAGGGTAATTTTGATATTTTGCATTCAAAAATAAGTTATCCATGCGATTTATCGCATAAATTATTTATTATAACTAACCAAACACCTTTTATTTATCTAAGAGATTATCCAGTACGCAAACTTATGCGAACTTATTCCAGCCTCGATTCAAACGGGCTCTAAAGCGGCCAGGCAGAGGCGTGCTTGTTCCCATAACCCGGGACAGTAAATGACGATAATGCCCTTCCATATTAGGCTATTACAATTAAATAAAAAACGATAATTTTGAACACTATCGTTGACTTATTCAACAACTACATGACTAAGAAATAAAAATCTTAGCATCTGCTGAAACCTTCTGATACTGATGGAGTTTTTGAGAGAGCTCCGAATTAACTAATGGTGTGCCATTTGCCAGAGTAATGTGTAGTTCTTGCAGAGCCTTCGTTTTCTCGAGTAAGAACTGGAGGAACAGCATCTCATTCTCGGTACCCTCAAATTCATCTACTTCCACCTTCTTGAGATGGTGATCCAGACACTCAAATGGGAATGATAGATGAGCTTCCCAGAAATCTTTAGCACCAAAGGCAGGCTTGATGAGGTCTTCATCCTGTATTTAGTTGAAGTAAGTATATATAAAGTAAAAACTGTAAGATATATAGATGGATACTCATTTGATAGAGTTGGATATATATATGATACTTACAGAGAGGAGAATGGATAAAAAGTTGGTTCGAGGACCCATTTTGATTGTAAGACGCTCCAGCTTTGGGTAACTTCTTACAAGGAAAACTATGCCGGTCAGTTCATCTGGTTGCAGAGTTGTTTTCTCCAGTGTTAAATGCTGGAGTTTTTCCATGCAGATTGGTAATACGTGGGGATTTTCCTCTCCAGTAGCAATAACCTGTGCATTGAACGTATGACTCAAATCTCTGAAAACAACACCATATATAAGTGCATCTTGATCTATACGTACCTCATGCACTGTAGAATGTATATATATATCATGCATGGAAGTAAATAAATTTAATCAACATGATATATATATATATACACACACTAGGTGAGCTCTCTCTTGTGATCACCGGACACGGGTAACCATGCACCACCCCCTCCTACTCCTCTCTCTCTCTCTCTCTTAACCATATGGTAACTAACTACTCTCTCTTTTCCTATTTTCCCCTTCACCACGTGTGCACAATATGTATATGACTCAGATGCCATATCATAAAATCTTATTTTATATATATACTAGTGGGGTCCCCTGCCACTTGGCAGGGTAACCACCATCTCCCCTCATAACTCCCCACTAACCCCCCCTAACTCCCCCTTCCCTCACTACTCCCTCCACATCAGCAGCCACATAAGATAAACCCTGCCACATAGGATGCCATTGGGACAAAAACAAATACACTTGTTAACCATCCTGCTATATAAGGATGATATCATATATGAACGTGAACATGCATGATCAAATCAGCGGCATTTCAATCAGAAACATACGTACCCTTGTCACGTAACTACATAGTGTCAAAAATCTAGCATTCTGAAGACTACACAGAACATCACAGAAGAGATCTCCATGCCTCTGGAATCGGTACTCCTGACTGAATTCAAGCTCAGCCGCCTCAATGCTTTTCAAACTCTCCAGAATTATCGGCTGCACATACCCAGAGTACCTAAAGTATCTTAGTTTTGGTGCAACTATCCTGAGACCCGATACCATGGGAACACACTCCTCTATAGTCAGGCTCAGAAGGACGTCATTGTTGTCTATGATGTTGCCATCGCTTAACATGCTCAGATTCCTGAGAGTAAGGTCCTCTAAATTCCGGCAATGTTCGATGAGAACATGGAGCGATTCCGGGCTCAATGGAATCCTCTCAACACATAGTTTTCTAAGCGAATCCAATGCATGCAATCTAGCAGGCTCGAAATGGCACCCGGATATTCTCAACGTATGCAATGACTCACGTAGCCGATAGACCTCCGGCGGCAACGTGTAATAGCCCATGGAGCCCTCCGGGTACGTATCATGCCGGTCGGGATCAGAGAAGTCGAGTTCGAGATCTTCGACGAACCGCTCGGCGGCCATGCCAATGCATTTGGCGACGTCGGCTTCGAATTCAGCAGGGTTGGAGAGGCGTAGTCGGAAGGTGACGATCTTTGGCGCCTTGTAGTGTGACTGGTACCACCGAGCGTAGCTGATCAAGGCGGCCCGCCCGGTTCTCTTGATGCCGTCGGCTAGGGAGTGGCGGCCGTCGAGGATCAAGAGGCGGCGCTTCTCGTTCTCGGTGAAGAGGTTCTCGTCGAGTTCGATGTTCGGTGACCAAAGGAAGAACGCGTAGGGATTGGGTTGGGGACTCGACAAGTCTGCCTCCATGTTTCTCTCTCCTCTCTGTGTTTAGAGAGAGAGAGAGAGACCCTCACCGGAAGGTTAGACCTTTGGTTGCAGTGAAGTAGAAAAGGTGGGAGAAGGGACACGACCGTTGGGGGGTAACTAACTAAGCGCCTTCCCGCCAAAGGAAGCAGCGGATCGCCTATCATCCAAGGATAATGCATTATGGGCCCATTAATGGGCTTGGGCTTTTCCGGCCGAATACAGAAGAGAAGGTGATGCCGCTTAATTCTCAAAAGAAAAGATCTTGTCCACTTCATTTATATTGGCCATTAAATTCTCGGGTACATCATCTGATATTCACATATATTTCCTCAAGATAAAATTACTAAACATGGTTTATGTGCTTGATGATATATTTCAAATGATGCATTTGCATAGGTCGCTCAATATCTAAGTGTCTTGGAAGAGATTATAATCTTACATGTGAACAAAGTTGGACCGGCATATAATGTCAGGCTATAAGTTCTTTTGCCCCGGGCCGGCCTTGAGTTTTTCTAAGCTTAAGACGGAAGATAAAAATAGGGCCCCGTAACATAATTTTTTTTATTTCAAAAATAAATTTTAAAAGAAACATATATTATTGAAAAAGAAACATAGCACTTTAATTCATCAAATAAAAAAACCACTTTGTCACACCAAATATAATCTAGCAATCTCAATCAATTTAACAAAATAGTATACTAGATTCAAATGAAAATAGAAACTTACAAAAATCAAATCTGTTGCTACTGAAAAATCACTATCCTTACTTTCTTAGCCGTAAAAGTTTCAACTAAATTTGTGTAGTCAAGTTTGTCAGCCAATTCCTTTTCAATCAATAAAGACAAAAAGAAATTTTTTAAAATAAAACTTAGGAAATTTTTTACTATGTTATATATATATATATATAGGGAGATTTTCTGCAGCGAACCGGTTAGTTAAGTCTTATACAACGAACTGTGATCTTGGCCGTCTGATGGGATCGGACGGTCACGATCTCCTTCGCGTCACTTAACCCCCCTTATCCACTCGCGGCGATCGTGACCCTAACCCATCTCTCTCTCGTGCCCTAGACATCGCCGCCAGCTCGCCACCGCCGCCGACACCTGGCTCCGTCCTCCCTCGCCCCGGAGCTTCTTCCCAAACCCGGAGCTTCTTCCCAAAGCCACATCCACCGCCACGCGCTCGAGCCTGGAGCGCCGCCCTCGAGCTTCTACGAACACCACCGACGCCTGGCCTCGTCCACCCTCGAGCCATATATGTGTTTACTTGATTTTTTTTTAATCTTCCAAGAGCAAAAGAAATCGTGAAGAAATGCTACTTGTTTGTTATTTTGGCAGTGGTTGCTGAGGCACCTTTTGCGTTACATCGACATGTCCAGCAACGTTGCGAGTTTGTTGCTGCTTCGGCCCCCTCTGAACCTTTTAAAGAAGAAAAGGAGCAGATCCTACGTGCTATGTTGGAAGCCTTTGTTGACATGTATTATCTACATAGCGATCATTTTCCATTGGTATCTTAGGACTTTGTGCTTATGAATTGTTTGATTTCTGTACTCTGAGGGGCTAAGATGATGAACTAAAGGTACATCTGTGAGGGAAGGTCTAGCATTCATTGCAATTCAATAAAATGGTTGTTATCTTTTGATGAGATTACATATGGGAATCCTTATCATGAAACTAGATGATTCAGAAGGAGATATGTGAAAGCTTGTTGGGAAATGCCATTTTTTTTTTCTTCTGATACACTTGGTGGGTATTTTGGTCTCTAATAGCTGGATGGATCACTACAAAAAGGGGTTCTTTAGCGGTGATTATTTGGATCTTTAGCGGCCATTCCAATTGCCGCCCGTAGATTCACCGGCGATCACCCAATCGCCGTTAGAAGTGGAGTCGGGAAAAGGATATGGCGGCCATTACGGCGATAGCTGGTGAATGTTCCAACAATCGCCGCTATAACTTGTTTCCTATACCGGCAATTAATAACGGCGATTTAATGGCAGATATTGGTCGCCTCTAATGCATCGACCTCAACCTTCTAACGGCATTTGTATTTGCCGCTAAATCTTTCAAAGTATAGCGGCATTTGATATTGCCGCTACAAGTGCAATTATAGAGCATGTTTAGCGGCAATTGTATACGTCGCGAAAACTATCAACATTCGGTGGCTATTTTGTTTGCCACTAAATCTGGATACTTGTAGTGACATTTTGATATTGCCACTACAAGTATTTTGTTTTTGATTTCATCGGACAATTAAAGATCATTTTTAACGGAAATTTTAGATGCCGCTATAATTAACAACATTCGATGGCAATTGCATTCACCGCTATAATAATCTTTTAATAGTAAACATTCTACGAAAAATTTATTTGACATGACAAATATATGAAGATAAAAGCACCTGCTATTACACAGAATACAGATCTACAACCAAAAACTGACCATTGCACTTCACAACTAATTCCCATTAACAATGTACAAGCATCTGCTACAAGTTCATATAGTAACAAACCATACAACTATATCAAAACATGGTTTGCAATGTATCTTAGTCTCAAAAACATCCATAACAAGTTTCGAATCAAAAGATAGATGTTCATTAAATCTAGCAAATAAGAAAAGACATTCAGTCTCAGTCTCAGGTATCCGATCTTCAAAAACTCTCCATACATGAAATCAGGCCAAAAGTGCTTCACAAATTCCTTGTATACTGAAAGATAAAAAGAAAAGTTAATTGACACATGTTATGTAAATATTGTGAAACTCCAATTTTAGTGAAAGAAAAGTGAGCTAAAATCATTACCCAGTCTATTAAGATATAACTTGTATGTGTATGTCTCAATGAGCACTAGAGGAGTCAGAGTATACACTAGAGGAGTCAGAGTATTGCTGCAAATAAACAAATATCAAAACATTAGTACGAGTTATATATTTGACATAACCCAACAAGTCAAATGGTAAATGTTAAAAGACAACACTACCTGTATCCTGGGTGTTTGATTAGATCCATGATGCACAACTTGTGGAGCTATACTAGCCATCAATGTCCTCATTTTATTAAGTTCAGCTTCCACCTGCATTTGAGATTCTTTCATCACCCTCATTTCATCTTCATGACGCTTTTCAATTTCTTTTATATCTTCCCTTAGCTTACGGGCAATTTCTTCAGATGCTGCATTATTTTCAGAATTCCTCTCCATTTCATATGCAGATGAGGCACCCCACAAACTAGTAGGAGTTGGACCAAGTCCCAATCCACGGACTTGACCGCTCCTTTCTGGTCCCATCACTTGGGAATATATGTCACCTTCCCAAGCAACCCTTTGCTCAAATGGTTCATCAACATGTGGAGTTAAACTTAACATTTGTTTCATCATTTCCTATACAAATTTCAAAGTAAGAAGTCAATCATATAAGAGTTATTTGCATATACCCCCCTGAAAAAGGTTTATTTTACATATGCCACCCTAAAAAAACAAAATTTGCATCAGAAACCTTGAAAAGCTTGATTATTTGCATATAGCCCCTCGGGTTACTTGGGAATGGAATATTCCGTGTGCAAGCTAACGGAGGCTAACGGTGGAAACTGAAATTACTAAAATACCGTTACTCCTACCCCTATATCTGCTTCCTTCTCCCTCCTCTTTTACCATAGTCTTATTTTCTCAGAGCATGGATGATTCTTGAGTGGAGTTCAACCTTTCGAAATGTAAAAAAAAACAGTGAGATTAATACCTTATATCTGGAACAGCCCAGAAACTTTCTACCTTTGCTGTTGGTGCGATTGAATTGTCGGATGGAGCAGGGCTCATGGCAACGACAAGTCATATAGGGTGTATTGTGCGAACCTAAGGTGGAGGAAGAAGATGGAGACTTCTTCATGGTTAAATTGACGAGGAAATCGATCTTTAGAGGATGGAAATTGGGAGAAATCAAGAGAAATAGAGAGAAATTAGGAGAAGTTTGTTGCCGATGAGGAGATAGCTAGGTCGCTGGAGGATGAGGAGATATGTCGCCGGAGGATTTGAAGCCCTAGCCCTAACAATCATCGGGTCAGAGGAGGGAGAAGGAAGCAGATATAGGGGTAGGGGTAAGGGTATTTTAGTAATTTAAGTTTCCACCGTTAGCCTCCGTTAGCTTGCACACGGAATATTCCATTCCCAAGTAACATGAGGGGCTATTTGCAAATAATCAAGCTTTTCAAGGTTTCTGATGCAAATTTTGTTTTTTTAGTGTGGCATACGTAAAATAAACCTTTTTCAGAGGTGTATATGCAAATAACCCATCATATAAATATTTAGAACAACAAAATCTTGTTTCAGTCAAGGGTGGAGCCAGGATTTTGATCTACCCTGGCTGACAAAAGATAAAGGCAAAAAAATCAGTAAATTAAAGAATTTAACAACATCCAATTTTTGCGCATAATACAACCTTTTCTCTAGGATGAGTGAACTTTCACTAATATCACCCAATCTCATTTCAGTTTTGGTCATACAAACTACCATCTATTTTATAGATATCAAATTTGAGCTGGTCATCATGTATACACTATTCACCAGCCAATGGCCAAGACATAAGACAGATGCTTTTGGTGACCTATATGATCACACCACATAAGATTTCTCAAACAAGAATAAATCATGCATCACTGAATATTGCTATAATTGCATTTTATTTAATCTATCACTGAATATTGCTATTGAAGAATTGAAATCAAACCATTTGAGAGCATACTAGCAGAGCATCAGGGAAATATCAAAGCACCAACTTCAACCAGCAAATGATAATTCAAATGAACAACAAACTCCAACTCAAGTAGATATTAAGAATAGAACGACTAATAACATCCTAGCACTAATCTGCAAGCAGAGAATGCATGGATCTAATGTCTTAGAAGCTGAAGGTGTACACTAGCAAGCAATGCCCAAGCTAAATCAATTGTCATATGCTTGATTGGATGGCACACCTTCCAGGAATGAGTAAATGGAACACTTTTCTTCATCTCAACTATCCTCACAGTTAAAAACATGTTTGCAACAATAAGAATAAAAGTAAGTTTTGAAGACATTCAGGAAAGAACTCAACTTAAAATATAAGCATGGGACACAATTAACATATGGTAGTCTAAAGTAATATTAATCAACTAATTGGACATCAAAGACATGGAATTCAAGTACTTACAACTTTTTGGGCCGACTCATTGTCAATTGGCCTTCCATCCTTTCGCTCCTTATGAGTTTCTATGAAAAGTTGTGCTCGTGAGGGCTCTACTCCATCAATAGCCTAGTCAAAGTTTTGAACACAGCATAATTAGGATACTAATATATATTAAAACTACAATCTCCTTCATAAATTTAAAACTACGTATATGTAAGTACCTTTTCATCTTGAAGACAAGCAAAACTCTTGGATCATGCAGTATGAGGGATCTTTTGTTTTTCCCGATTTGCCTTGTTAGTGTTACTACGTTTCTAGAATTGAAACAAATGAATGAGATCCATGTTAATTTGAAAGCAGGTACATTTATTGTGTAGTTAATATCATACCTTCGTTTTATCTGAATTCCAAAATTGAACAAGGGTTGTCCATTGGTCTCGTGGTATCCGATCGGGTCTATGTCTCAATACCTCATCTATATTTCTATACCGATCAAAATATTCTGCTTTCAGCTGACACTTATAATCCTTCCACTTCTTTCCAATTGATCTCAATACCCATCTTACACCATTTTGAGGGATTGAAAACTTTGATTGCATTGTAGAATATAGATATCATTTATAACAATAAAACATGTACGAATAACAAACAAACACTAATAATTACAAAACAAGCTAAATATTTACCTTCACAAAGTCTAGTAGTTCAACCTTCTCTTTCTTTGGGAAAAGTCTACAATCGGGAATATGAAGGGGAGTCATACTAGGATTTCGAGCCAAGGTGCCCAAAAAACTAGCTAGCTTGCGTCCTTGTTTTTTAATTACTTGTCCTCGACAGTTAAACTCAACCAAAATGATTTTCGTAGCAGGTTGGTTATAGATGTCAGTGAGTAGAGTTGGTCCTCGTACACGCCTTTCAACCAATGAATCTTCAAAACAAGAAAAAGAGTGAGTAGCTCCATTGTTGTAGCGCAAATAATTCTCTAAATATTGAATTTAGATGGCTTTTTATAAACCAAATTTAAATTTAACCTCATAAATTTTCCGAATCTCCTTCCAAATTTTGTGACCCATTTGCATCTGTTAAATCTACATGACTTAATGACATATCGGGCTGAATACGGGGCTCCACATGACTCCGTGATCGACTGTGACGCTCGATCGGGAGTTCTACTGAGCGTTGAACTGATGCATCTGCATCAGACTGCTAGTTGGGCTGAATTGTTGCTATACGTAGACCTTTTCTTGTTCTCGCCATTGCAATCTATAAGAATTCTACGGTACTCATGTAAACAACTCATTATGAACAATTCGAAATCAAAAGGCAAACAGCTAGATAGGGACTATGAGACATCAAAAGGCAATTATTATACACTTTATAACTAGTGACCCAAGGTAGTAATCAAATAACATTGTAACATTGTAACATGGGCAAATGAATTCATGCCAAGAATTGTTGCTATACGTAGACCTTTTCTAGCATGTGCCCGAAAGACATAGACAAATAAGTTAACTGATAAAGAAATAACACTATGTATTTAGATAAGGAACAACATGGACAAAATAGAAAGTAGAAAGTATGAAAAGAGATGAGAAAAGGCACACCATAGCACATTCTTCCAAAATATTAAACAATCACAAAAGGGAGAACTTAAATCACTTATGGTAAACAATAGGAGCACGAAATGAATATTATAAAAAAAGAAATCACTTGTATAATCAGTAGTTTAACAAAGTATATCCATCATCCAAGTATAAAAGTCAAATCATATTTATTCAATTGAAAAAAAGAATACTTGTCTACGATAAAAGCCATTCTTACCACATTTTCCGATCATATATTTAACTAGCTAACTATCTGATTCGCCTCCGTCTTCACCATTATTAGGTACTCCATCATCAACCAACATTCCAGCGATATCACTTCTCACCCAATCCAAATTATCATGTTCTGAGAGAAAATATTCCTCCAAGTTAGAGAAAGGATGAGGCTAGCTATTACTCCATCTCTATATTCTTGACTTACTCTACTACTCTCCATCCAGCTCTTAAGGTTGTTACTGTCCATGATAGTTAAGAGAACTGCAAGAGAAAGTTGGTAGTTCAAGTCATGGTGACAAAACTCAACATGTACAATGCAGTCATGCATCTTTTATTATCAGGAAAAAAGCAAATTTAAATAGACAAGAACCATTGTAGTTGATTCGAGCACTGGTTTGCAATTACTATACTGAACTTTGACATTAAAACACCAAATTGGAAAGTATTATAAGTTCTACGAGTCCTTTTCACCAAGTACTTTGGCAAACAAATCTCCAGAAAAAAAAGAATTCTTTTACTCAGCCATAAAAAGCAAAATCAAAAGGCAAGTTACCAAAAGAAGTAGAATAGTAGAATTCTTGCTGTTTGAGACAATATACAACACTAGCATTTTAGATGAACTATACTTCTGATTCAAAGAAAGTGAGACATGACTGGAAGCATAGAGCTAGCAACATGCACCATACGTAGTAAAATTTAGTCAATTTCATAGAAGAACGATAGCTTACATGTATCTTTCAATGTAGAAGTTCCTCCAATCAACTATGCTATTCACCTAAAGAAAGCAGAGAGCTAGTATCAATAATGCTACCAATGGTTCTAACATTCTCGTGAATGAATGAGCACAACGATTAAACATTATAAATTAGGATCCCAACATGATAGGAAATGAGAATATATATGTAGGTAAACAAATTAAATTGATAGACAAATTCAGCATGTCAATAAAAATTAAATAATTTACACTCTTTTTTTTCTAGATCTCTACACTTTACTGTATCATAACAGCTTTTTAAAGTGAACAACAATCCTATGGGCTGTGGGGAATTTTAATTCTTTCAGGCTTATGTATATCCCAAGAGAAGAGAATATGGAAGCAAATGGTTTGGCAAATCACGTTAGAGTAGCTTTTGTTGTTTGTAGGAGGGAGGTCATCCCCACAAGGGAGCCTCCAGTTGATCTTCTCTTGTAAGCCGTTAACTCGGCTGCTACTTCGGCTCAATTTTGCAAAAAAAAAAAGTGGAACAACAATCCAAGGACCTACTTTTATTTCTACTCTATTAAAATATGACAAATTGACCATAAGGATGCTGACAACATGTGAACATCACCACTTCTTTTTGCTTTTCAACTAATATGGGCAAGTTAATGTCACAAATTGATCACAATAATATTTTATTGCAGAAGATTAAAAGGGGAAAAAGAACTGCTTTCAAGAGAATCTAAGTTTCCAAGTATTCTTGATCTAGCTTCAAAACACTCCTCTGTTTTGTTTATCATAATCAAAATAACAAGATTCTTAACCAAATTTCAAACGGTTGTTTAATTAAGTTCAATGCAGAACTCAATCAAAACCTAAGCCAAACAAGACCTATGTTAGTCTATGGTCTCAAGCTAATCATTTAAAAATAACTCTAGAACTATAAACCCTGCACTTAAAATCAAGTGAATTCTAAATTCAGGTGAACTCCAATGCCTAGCTATAAAAGCTATTGAAACTTATGACAATCGTAGTAAACAATACTACTAAGCTTGACCAATAGGTCAGCACTATGACAAAATTATGTTATAATATATTTGTTGGCATCATTTGGTTGTGTTTTAGAACTTTACTTTAGAAACTATCACACTATATAAATACATGCTGCACTATTAATAAGAGGCCACAAATAGATTATTCTTATCAATTTGTCATCTCAACTAAAACTATTTACAAAAGAGGCCACAAACTAATCCCTCTAATTTAAAACCGGGTGATCTCCATATCCTGCTAATCAACATAGCAAAGTCATGCACTCATTGCATGAATGAGTGGTACTTCCAGCATGGAGTTGGCATCACATGAGCTTTTTTAGAACTTTACTCGAGACAGCACTACCACAATCCCAATAAATACATACAACACTACCACAATATGAATCTAGGGCTGCACATGTGTTTTGTTTGCATCGACAACCACATGAAACAATAAAGAAATAAACTCACTGACATGCGTGGCATGAACATACCCAAAGCAGCAACGAGTACAAGCGCTTTGACCAACAAATTCCCCGATCTCAAGAAACAGACGAACTCACGATGGATGTGGACTTTGCCAGGAGCACGAGAACTTGGGATGAGAAATCCCTAAGAAAGAGCCGCCCGGGAGATGAAACTACGATCCCGCGTAATGAAAAATAAACGGATCCAGTTATTATCTATAGCGGATCGGGTTTCGTGTTAGATCCAATAAAAGTCCACACAAAATTGAAGCTGCGATCTAGTTGGAGACGAATTCGACATATTAATTTTAACATACTTAAATACATTCGAGTCGGAGACGAATTGATTTTTTTTTACAGCAATGAGATTCAACAAGTTCAATTTCTTCACAATAGATATGTGGCAATTGAGCTATGTGGTCGGATCCATTAGAAGAGAAAACACATTATTTACATTTAAGGGACTCCAACCCAGCAACCCCGACGAGCTAACCGGATAACTTGACCCCCGTAATTCTGCATAGTGCAATATGATCTAGCCGACTATAGAATCCAACGAGTCCCGGATAACTTGACCCTCGTAATTCTACATATATAGTGCAATATGATCTAGCCGGCTATATAATCCAAGGAGTCTAATGCACAACAGATCTAATTTGAGTAAAATTTAATGTTGTTTGACCAAATTATTAGGCTTCAACAATATCAATTTGGTTAAGATGAAAGTTAGACTAGAATAGGATCATAGTTGTAGATTATTGGCACCCTCATGTGATGATTGATTGGAGGTCGAGAGTAGGGTTGTAATCGAACCGGGCTTTAATTGAGAAACTCGGACTCGAGCTTGATTAAGCTTGGCTCGAGATTGTTTAAGCGAACCATAAATAAGGCTCCATTCTTTATCGAGCTCGAGCTCGACCATCTTTGGGTTCGACTCGAAAGCTCGCGAGCCAAGCTCAATTAATCGAGCTCGAACTCCACTATAATACTCATTAATTCCAATGCATCAACCAGAAATAATATCCATGAATATATTCTTCAATTCATATTCATATAAAAGTAGAGCAAATCAAAACATGTCATAGCACAGTTCCAATACTTCAACATATTTAATCATGATTCAAAAATAACTTTGACTCTCCAGTGTGTGAATTTGGTTTCACATGTATCAGAGTATCCATTATATCCAAGCATTTAACTATTCAAGATCACAATTCTAAGCAAGCACATATTTTCCACTTATCACATAACAATCTCTGTTCTTTTTCTTTTCTTCTTCTTTTTTTTTTCTTTTTTCACAAGGCTCTTCAACCGTTTTACGCGAACAACATGCTGATCAGGCACATTGCCCGGTTACTAAGTTGAAGTCATTTTTCTCATTGTTAGGCAATTCAACTGTTTTACGCGAACAACACGCTGATTAGGCACATTGCCCGGTTACTAAGTTGAACCCCTACACTTTTCATGCACATATACTTTTTGCTGACAGAAAATTGCATGTGTTCATGTATCTTCTGTGACATGACAGAGAACTGTAAATCTATCCTAGTCTCATGCTCAGAATCTAATTTCAACTCCTAAACATGTGAAAGTGCTCAAGTGCAATAAGATTTGTCAAGTTATCCTTAAATCATGGTAAAAGTGTTAAAGTATAGAACTCATGTCATGCATAGCTAAATTTACTAAATCTTATATGATATATAAATTTCTGAATAATTCATAAGATAAATTTCTAAATCAAGCATCTTTATCAATAAGTCTCATAATTTCATTCTTCTGACATAATCTAGAGGATGTATAATAGTTGGTTATCATAAAATAAATAAATAAACATGAATTCCTAGAATTCTACCCCCCAACTTAAATGTAATTGTCCCCAATTACACTAAGTTATAAAATAAATCAAAGAAGATAGGGTAGAGATAACCTGTAGAAGCTTCGTAAGAAAAAGTAACCTTGGTGATAAAAATAAAAACAGATTTGCGAACCAAGGTTAGTCGTGAAAACCAAGTAATGTCGTGATGTCAACCTGCTGTGCAGTCCATAGCATATATGCCCTGTAAAATCAGAGAAGAAATACCCCATGATTGCATTTATGGAAACTGAAGAATAAGCATAAAAATTGGAGGAAAATTGGGCAGCATTTCCTCTATTTATTCAATAAGCACAAGGGCTGCACAAAATTTGTATTGACATACAACATTGACAACTAAACATCCACATGCCCTTGGAATTGCCAACCACCGTCTCGTGCTCGACACAATGCAAGCTCAACTAAAATTGAGTTTGGGTGGTCGGTGGTTCCAGATGAAGAAATACATGGACCGAAGAATAGAGAAGATATGCAAACATAACTCATCAAAGATGAAAGACAGGTCCCAGGTAAGGAAATCATTAAAAATTTTAGTCAGTGGCCAATCATCATCTTGCAAATCATGTGTTGCAATAACTCTGTCCGTCATCAGATAGGCTTTTGGTGGCCTATGGTTTAAAGTATAGAAATGCATGCATTGAAGGATGGAGATGAGGTGCAAACATGCTTTATCAAAGAAGAAAGGAAAATTCATGGCAAATAATTCCTTATAAGCTTTAGACATTGGCCAATTGTCATCTTTCAAGCCATGGACTTCAATGAATGGAGTCATCATCAAGTGGTCTTTTGGTGGCCGATGATTTAAAGTATAGAAATACATGGTCCGAAGAAGAGTAAAGTTATTCATACATGCTTCATCAAAGAAGAAGGGAATGTTCGTAACAAACAAAGTACTTGAAAGACAAGAAGTCTTGCATAAATCTTTGATAAAGCTACAATCAAATTCAACATGATCTAAGAAATTCAGAAAAACAAGGTTTGGTACCTCATAATGTTCAACAAGTGTGGATGAAGTATAGGGTAGAGGCTCAAAGTGAAGTTTCCTAAAGGAGGTCTCACAAGGATCATCTAAGTCATTCAAATCATCGAAAATAGGCATAACATCATCCAACACATCAAGGACCGGCCCGCCATTATTGCAAGCACCATCAATCTCAGAATCCTCCAAAACCGGTAAAACATACTTCTCATCCGATGCATCAAAAATTGGCTTAATATCATCACTAATATCAAACACCGGTGGAGAATCGTTGCAAACATTGTCATCAATATATCCATAAAAAATCGGTAAGTTCGCATCAATAACATCATTGACATCAAATGCCGACAATATATCCTTACAAACATCATTATCATTCTTTTCGTCGGAAGCCGGCAAGTTATCACAAACAACATCACCATCACATGCATCGTAATCATTTAAAGGATAAGCATCAACAGCATGATCATCACGCATATGAAGTACCAAGTCATGCATGCATTTATCAATACCATTATCCTCAAGATACACCGGAGGCACCGATTCATTCACATCACAAGGCATATTATCGTCTAAAGTATCACGAACCGGTAATACCTCAAAAGGAATCTCATCGTGACATGTATCATAAACAGTGGTAAGATGAGCATCACTATCATCATCATCAACATCAGAAATAATATGAGGCACTTGTCCTTTCATCCAATCAATATGTGCTGTCGAACACATATCATTAATAATATCATGACACATTGGCGAAACATCATTCAAATCATCATGAACAAGTGAAGTCTCATTAGGAATCGCATAATTGCATGTGTCACTAACATTGGTAAATTGGGTATCACAAGTATCATCATTAGAACTAGGAAGTACCGACTCATTCCCACACTCATCAACCTCATAATCATATGATTTCATCAAAGATGTGAGTTGCTCAATTTGGGCTTGTATCCTAGCTATTGATTGTGATTGAGAATGTATAATTTCTTCTAAAGATGGGCCTACTTGTGCTTGTGCTTCAAGGGGATTAAAAGGCTCATACCAATGTTGGGATGGTGGGTATTGTGTTTGAGGAAAATAAGATGGTTCAACACTTGGTGCATAGTATTGGTCCGGTATGCTTGAATCTTGGGGTTGAACATTATGAGGATAGTAACCTTGGAATTGCCAATAAGGGTATTGATGATCACTCAAACCCGAATCATAGGTGTATGAATGCGAATCATATGTCGGGTTCGAGAAATCATAAGTATCATTAACATAAGCGGGTGCATAATTAGATGGTAAAAAATAATTGTTTAATGGGGCACCCGGTGGCATATACTCATCGGCCATGTATAACCAATCAAATAAACAAGGACCAAGTCAAAAAGTTAGAAATACGTTACAAGGGGCTGGTCCAAGTACGAGACGTCCGTCGTCGACCGTAAACCGTTGATTCTTCTCAAGTCGGCGTCTCCTAACAACAAGAAGATATAGCAATGTAAGTACGAATTTTTTTCTTTTCTTTTTTTCGTTTTTTTTTTTACGATATGAAAGGAAATTTATAAGGAATATTAGACTAAGCAAAGCAATTCAATCATCTCCTATAGCAATCCCCGGCAACGGCGCCAAAATTTTGGTACGACTTGAAAAGTGTCGTTTCTTAACAAGTCTAATCAAAATTACAAATTTATAATCAAACTACTAACTAACTACTTTAAGGGTAGATAGCAGTGAGTCCGAGTCGAATCCACAGGGAATGCGTAGGAAAATAATTAAACTACTAAACTCAATCTAAGTTTTCCTACCGATAAGTTGATAAAAGATTTAGGATTGAAATTAAACTAAGTTTATACTAAATGATTAATAAATACGAGAAAAGATACCATGGAGTTCTTAATCAGTAACTAAGGTTCTACCAAGTCTTCCTAAGATCAGGGCATGCAAACACGATGAATGGCTTTCTAATAGTTGATAAGTGAATGGCTAGTTCTCCTTATCACTCAACAAGTTCTGTTTAGGATTCCTTGTTGGAAAGAACAATTATCTAATTATCAGTGACCGAATGATTAGTTACGTTCACTGCTAATGAACCCTCTTATTAGGATGAGTTCATCGCACGCAATGCCAAAGATATGGATTTAGGTGTGAGATCAAGATGAATTTACCATCTTGATGGCCAAATCTACAAAGATAAGATGCATGAAGGATTAGGGATGGAACGTAGTGGGACTAGCATTACTATAGTGGGACTAGCACTATACAATCCCTAATCACGAACAAGATTCCATCCGAGATATCATGGGACTAGCATGATCCTCTTATTTGGATGAATCCAATCCACGCCCTAACATACACAAGCTCTAGAATCAAGTGCAAGCAAGAACGATCCAAACATCCAGCAAGAAATCAACACCAAGATATAGGAAAATATAATCAATCCATAAAACCAAATAATCGTGTATACAAACCCTAGATCTCATAAATCCATAATAGAAATCTTAGTTACATCATAAGAATCCCATGGTAAAAAGTTAGCTACTCATCTTTAGGGTTTGATCCATAGATGAAGGTTGATGAAGCTCTTCCGCCATGGATTTCCTCCCAAAGATCTATAAATAAAAGCTAAAAAGAATAAAGAAATTGTTCTCCCTCTCCAAGAGAGAAGAAAGACCCTGAAAAACCCTAAGAGACGCCTATTTATAGCCTAGGTATCCACCTTAACTCGGATTAGATCTTGGCCCTTGATTTTGCTTGATAAATATCAAGGAAACGGTCATTTTCGAGTTCGATCGATCGAACTATGAGTGTCCGATCGATCGGGTGAATAAAAATCGTCAATTTCTCACTTTTCCCGAGTCCGATCGATCGAACTACGGGTGTCCGATCGATCGGACTCAGTAGGAGTGATAGCTGGATCGATCGGTAGGTGAATAGCTGAAAAAATATACTTCTGTGAGGTTTCTGCATAGTCCGATCGATCGGACTCTGGGGGTCGGATCGATCGGACCCTTCAGCGGATTTACTGCTTGCCATCCAGACTGCGCCATCGGTACTAAAACTGCCGTAACTTCCTCTAAGAAACTCGGAATCACGAACCGTAAAATTCTCCAGAAACTAGACTTCAAGAGTTTTCCAACCATATATGGCTCATCATCTGGTTCTTCCTGAGCAGGTACAGGTTAATCTTCAAAGCCAATCCATCTTCATTCCTTTGCTCCTAACATGTCTTTATTTGTCCGTTTTAGCACCAAACATGATCCAATCATCATTGAAGGCTCTTATACCTGAAATACATCATAGACTATTAAAATAGCATTGCTCGGAGACTAACGAGACCTAGTTAAAAGGGTGATTTGTGCACTTTTCAAGTCTTATCACATGCCACTATTCAGATGATGATAAAATGTTATGTCCAACTCACACAGAATATTACTGGGACTACTACTGTGAATTCTAGTTGTGGTCTAGGGGTTTTGAAAGAGGGTTTAGTTATGATAGTAATCTTGGTTTGTATTGCCATCTTATTTTGGTTCATAAGCTTGCTTAAGTATGTGCCTTGATCAAGTTGGAGAATCTTATCCAATTATGAGTGGAAAATTGATGGTTTTGATGTAATAGTAAGATTTGATACAAGAAGACAATGTTGTATTGTGTATATTTTGTGAGAACCATTCCCCATAGTGGGGCTTCATTTGTCTGATTATATATAGTGAGGCTTCATTTGCAGAACAAGATCATTTGTTGTATTGTATAAAGCCTGAGTGCTAACCAATTGGATGTCAGATCTTGAGGTTGTGGTTCATCGGATTCTATGAAGTCCTTTTGTTTTTACTTTTTTAACATGTTACTTTGTACAACATGAGTATGATTCAGGTCAAGACTTGATTAAGTTAAAGACTACTAAATAGGATTTAATCCATCCAAATTTTTTGAGAAACTTGTGGAACCAGCCATAGCACGAGTCTAGTATTATAACAGCAGGTTCTCAGTACTAGCATAACAGTGATGATCAATTCAATCAGGAAAAGTTACATTAGGTGATCAAATGATTTTGCATTTCCTTGTTGAGGAATCTTTTTGCCATCAGAACTTTCCTTGCTCATCAGCTATTACAAAACATCATTCACTGTCAATAACAGCAAACTGTCTCCTAATATACAGCAGCCCTCATTCTCAGCTAAGAACTAAAAGTAATATAAAATCAAGTTGCCTTGTAAAGCAAATCTGTCTCGTATCCAAGTAAATGCGTTTGCTCCTAAGATTGCAGTGAGTCGAGGGAGATCATGAGCTCATCATCTCTGAGAAGCTGGCATTTACTGCGTCTTCTTCTCGTTCCAAGCAAATCTGTCTCATATCCTTTTTTCTGCTTTCTTCTCGTTCTTCCTTTATGGGTGTCGAAGGTCCCTTTTGTCTTCCTAACTGAGAAGCTGGTAGGTCCCTTGCTGTTACTGCACTGCATAGATGAAGAGGGGTTATGGAATTGATATTTTTCTTCACATGTCAAAATGAGATGGCTAGGTGACAATTTTTGGTTTCTAATACATAGAAAGATAAAGCTAAGGCTCAGATTGAACTTTGCTTGATAGGCTAATATGATTAATAGATTGCAAATTCAAGCAACAGTTGTAGAAGCCAAGTTCTCCCAGTGGAAAGAAGCAGCTAATAGTAATAGCAAGTTAGCAACAGTATCTAGCAACCAATGCGGGGAAAAGCTAGGGACAAGTATATTTTTGTCAAATGAATTGTCTGATATCATGATGTAAGTAGACCAAAATGAAAGAATCTAAATTTTAGAAGTATAATCCAAAAGTGGTGCACCCGAGTACCTACTGCATATTGTTTGGTTTTCAGGTTATATAATTCAAGAGGTAGGCAACAGTTGTAGAAGCCAAGTAGGCAGCAAAATATACCAGTTCTTGTTGTTGAACTGAGAAAGCGAGTAGTTCCTTTTGCTCTCCAAGAGATCTCTGAAGATCCTTCAAAAGTAGCTAGAAACTGCAGTAGCTAGAATTTTTCTGAATTCGACAAATTGGTGACCAGCAAGGAATGAAGGACTAAAATCTAGATGAGAACAAAAAAGTGACGGAAAATTAGCTAAAATTCCTGCTCTATCTCACCTCTTGAAGAGCTCTGGGTCATCCATGGCGAGAGGAGCGAGCTCTGGTCGGGGGCTGGCCGGCCGCGGGGGTTTCTGGGGGCGACGATGGTCGGTGGAGAAGCGGCGGCTGTGGAGGAGCTGTGACCTGGAGATCTGGTGGGACGGCGATCTGGCGACGGGTGATGGCGAAGCTTGGAGAAGCTGGTGGGCGGTAGTGGAAGCTCAAGGGCGGCGCGGCGCTCGAGGCTCGAGGGGGGAGGGGCGATGGAGATCGGTGATGGCGAAGAAGGGGAGATCGACGGTGCTCGAGGGCGGTTGTGGCGAAGCTTGGAGTGGCTGAGAGCTGGAGTGGAAGGTCGAGGGCGGCGCGGCGCTCGAGGCTCGAGGGGGGAGGGGCGATGGAGATCGGTGATGGAGAAGCTGAGGGAGGTAGAGGGCACCGGAGATCGGTGATGGAGAAGCTGAGGGAGGTAGAGGGCGCCGGAGATCGGTGATGGAGAAGCTGAGGGAGGTAGAGGGCGGTAGTGGCGAGATCGTCGATGGGGCAGAGATCTAGAGGAAGAAGCTGAGGGAGGTAGGGCTGTGAGGACTCGTACCTCCAACCCGGTCCGACCGCGTTAGGTCGAGGGTCTGGATTTGTGGTTTGGCTCGGTTGGCCCTGGGATGCGATCGGTTGATCGCATCGCTGTTTTTGACCCCAGTGGCATTTTGGTAAATATGCTCCCTGGTGGTCAGTTTCACACTCGCGTGTGCACACACTGACCTTGTTTGTGTTTGTGCGTGATTAGAATGGTTAGGTGGACCCGGGATCGGAAGATCCGAGCTTGGGCTTGCGTTTAGCCCAAGTTTTGCCTTCTTGGCAAAGGGGATCGATCTCCTTGAGAAGAAGATCGATCTTTCTGTTAAGAAGATCGATAACAGAAAGATCGATCTTCTTTGAGCAAAGGATCGATCCTCCCCTTCCAGCAAGTCAGGGCAGTTGAACCTGCGCAGAGTTGTTGGACTCGCGGAGGGCAGGTGATCTCCTTCGTCCTCCTTTGTCAGGAGAGGTCTTCTCCTTCACCCTCTCCCCCACCTTCCCCGTCCTTCCTTCTCCTTCACTTCTCCCTTCTCCTTTCTTCCTTCCTTCTTTCTTCTTCCCGCAATGCCCTGTTTCCCCTGTTCTGGCAGCCACCTTTCCCACTCCCGTTCTCCCTCCTCCGACCACCATTTTGGGAGCTTGAAAGCTTGTTGGATTCGTGGCAACGAGAGGAAGACTGCTGGTGTGGTTTGGAACCTTGTTGGTGATCAACTCGCGGGGAATCAACTGAGGAATGCGCAATCCGGTAGGTGTTCTACCTACATGAGTTAATTAATGGGTTTAGATAAATCTAGCCGTTAGATCTTGATGAAATTATGTTGTTGAATGCATGTTGCTTAATTTAGTCTCTGATTTAAGTTTCATGAACTTTGGTTAAGATTTCAGTAGGATTTATGCAAGATAAATCTCGGATTTCTGGTTTTCTGCTGTTCTTGAAGAACAGCCGGCTTGCGGCGAGGTTTCCGGCTTGTACATGCATGATCTTGGATTTTTATGAGAGATAAGAGTTGTAGATCTGTGAGTCTACTTTCAAACCCAATTAATTTCATATTTTTCCGATTTTTCTACGAGTTTTGGTGATTTTTATACGAAACTGTGTCGGAGCAGATTTGCTGATGAATAGTGCCACGGATGATCCGTGGATCAACCGTCGCGGTCTCCACGGTCGACCGTGAGGTCTCCAAGGTCGACCGTGAGCCCGAAAATCAGCAAAATAAGCTCTCACGGTCGATCCGTTGATCGATCGTCAACCTCAGCTTCTTTAAGGTCGACCGTGAGCCCCGAAAATAGAGAAATAACCCCTCACGGTCGATCCGTTGATCGACCGTCAACCTTAGATTTTTCACGGTCGATCCGTTGATCGACCACCAGTCATGAATAGTGTTTTTTTGTGGATTTTCGATGTTTTATCATGTTTGATTCTTCGAGATTTATGTGATTGGTATTCCTAGAGATCTCGATGGCTAGCATGTTCTAATTGGTTGTTTTTAGATGATTAATTGTTTGATTTTCGGCATGTCTAAGTAGGTATAAATCATCCTTGTTTAACTAGCAATTAATCACATGTCATGCTTATTTATATGTATATTTAGCTTGTGGTTGAACCAAGGGGGTTGTGCCCCTTGGGATGTTTAGCTAATTAAATGGCAGAGGGTGTGCTTTATATGTGGTTGATTATTATCTGTGTGGCCGGGGTTGTGCCCCCGTTGTAGAAATTGCTTGCTAACGGTCCGTGGGCGCCGTTATAATATTGTATAATTGTATTTTAAACCTTTATCTGCTTTATGCATGTTTACCCTCCGGCAAGCTTGACGCTTCGCCTAGCCCGTGTATGGTGTCTTGGCATATTGTTGCATGCTGCTATTCCTGTATCTCTGTGCTTGAGCATTTCATGCATCTGTTTGCATTAGAAGCATCAGGCTAGGTGGTAGACGATGGTTTCGATCGTTGATCCGGGGTTCTCGGGTAGCCCGGATCTAGCCCTAGGGCCGGGGTTTGGGGTAGTCAGGATTAGGGTGTGATTGTCGATCTGAATCTCTGATGATTGAGGATTGCGATAGTCGGCTTGAATCTTTGTTTGAGGTTTAGAGGTCGTGTTGTCTTCCAAGGCCAAGTGCTAAGGATGCAACCGAGGAGTTCCCGACGTAGTCCCCAGGCAGTGGTATCCCTGCTGGGTAAGGGTTAGAGCCTGCATGTTACTGTTTCCGTGGTCCTCCTGGTAACATGTTCAGGAGAGAGGTTTCATGACAGGAACCCTTGGGACATCGGTGGGTTATGGGACCCGTGGCATCCTTTAGACTTAGGCTGGAGGACAACACTGTTGTTGTTTCCCTTCCTTTGTGAGTGACGTAGAGTAGAACCCTACTGAGCAAGCTTTGTTGCTCACTCCTACCTGGGCTGCATCGGCGATGCAGGTCGATGCAGTCCCTTCTCTTTCAGGTTGTTGCGGTGTTGGAGGCGGCACTCCCCTTGGTGGTGCGTGAGATCGAGGATATCATCAGTTTGTTCTATTCATTTGATGTACAGCTTTAAATGTATAAATTTTAATTTGAAGGAGATATATATTTGTATTTCAATTTGATGTTAATTGATTAGAGATTGCTGTACTAGATGACTTGAATCAGTATTATATCTTTTTAAAGTTAAATTGTATTATGATTTGATGATAGGATAGTTTAAATTAATTGTGAATATTGTAATCATGCACCAGGTTTAAAATTGATGTTTAAAAGGGGAGGCTTTCGCCGTTTGATTTAGAGTTTAGGACCCTCACGTCCCGGCCTGAATGGGTTTTCTGGGTCGGGGCGTGACAAGGGCGATGGAGATCGATGGACTTCCTTTCAGTGATGGGAAGAAATGAAGGAGGCGCCGCGAGTAGGGAAGAAATGAAGGGAACTGTTCTCTCGATAGGAGATCATGACCGTCCGATCCATCGGACGGTCAGGATGTTAGTTGGGTATGGAAGAGTTAACGAACGGTTCGTCCCTGAAAATTCTCCTATATATATATTTATATATATCTTAAAAAAAATTCTGGGCCCCCAGACTTGTGGGCCCAAGGCACATGCATTCTGGGCCTTGCCTTAGGGTTGGCCTTGCTTTTGCCCCATTTAAATAGTGGTATAAATAGCCAATATATATATATTTTGTTTTCATGGTTCAAGCTGGTTATTGATAAGAGTAAAGATTGCTCGAATCAGCTAGAGATTGAGTCAAATATGGAAACCTTAGTTGTACCTTGAAAATTAGGCAAGGATTTTGTCTACCAGCAGAGCCCCAGATCGCGTCAATCACCAACTGAATCATAGTGTTCATTAGTGCCGATTATTCTTTACCTGGTTATTGATAAGAGTAAAGATTGCTCGAATCAGCTAGAGATTGAGTCAAATATGGAAACCTTAGCTGTACTTGGAAAATTAGCCAAGGATTTTGTATGCTAGCAGAGCCCCAGATTGACTCAATCACCAACTGAATCATAGTGTTGATTAGTGCCGATTATTCTTTACCTTTTTTGTACTAAGTTACCTTGTATAAATTTCCTTCTATGTTGATCAAATATTATCTCTGTACATGAGTTAATATGAATACAATACAACACCCACTACTAAAGAGCGTGGTGAGACTTCTCATTCCATCATTCTATAGTTTTCTTCTTGGTATCAGAAGCTCTAAAAATTGTGAGTGCCCTCCTTTTTTTTCCTCAAAATGTCTTCCGCTTCACTTAATGTCAGCAATTTTGTGACACTACGGCTAAAGGCAGAGAATTATCCTCTATTGCGTGAATTCTTGCTCTAGCAGAGAGTCAAGATTTTGTTGGTTTTCTTACTGGTGACGTTTCTGCTCCTGTTGTTGCATTTTCAACATCGGAGGGTTCGACTGCTCCACCAACTCTAAATCCCGAGTTTCAGAAATGGAGAACAGCTGATCGGCTATTACGAGGATGGATTATTGACACCTTATCCGAAGAAGCTCTTGGGATAGTCATTGGTCTGGACACATCAGCCCAAATATGCTTTGCTCTCAAGGAAGCATATGCACAAGCCTCTCAAGAGCGCCAATTTCAACTCACCCATCAACTCCACTATATGAAGAAGGATTCTGAAATGCCCTTAAATGATTATCTTCGCAAATTTAAGGGTGTATGTGATAGCCTTGCTGCTATTGGTTATCCTGTTCCTGACAAGACCAAGGTGTTTTCTTTACTCAATGGGCTCAGTGCTAGGTATGAACCATTCACTACGTCCATGCTCAAGCCTCCTATGCCTGGCTATGCTGAAGTGGTTCCATTGCTGCAAAGCTATGGGACTCGCATCAGTCTCCATTCACCAGATTACATTGGGTACACAACATTCCTTGGTCAAAAGAACAGCTTCAAGCCAAAAAAACAAAGGGCCACGCTGTTCAGATAATTTTTCTTCTAAGGGTCGCGGTTTTGTTCCTGCTAATCAATTTACTGTCAACACTACTCCTCAAGGATCAGGGAATTCATCCTCTACCAATTCTCGTGAGAACAACCGTGAGCTCATGTGTCAAATCTCCAACAAAAGGGGTCACAATGCTCTACGTTGTTGGCATAGATTTAATCACTCGATCCAGCCAGACAACTTGCCCAAAGCTTTTGCTGCTCTAAATTTCGAGTCAAAGGCCAATGATGAGGAATGGATTTCAGATACTAGAGCCTCGGCGCATATGACGTCTCATGAAGGTATTTTACATAACCTTCGTCCATATCATGGTTCTGATAATGTTCTTATTGGCAATGGCGAAATTCTTCGTATTACACATATTGGTGATGCAAAAATTGGGTCAGGTTCCTCTCAAATAGTTCTATCTGATGTTCTTTTGGTTCCGGAATTAGAGAGAAACTTGTTATCTATTGGTCAACTAACCTCTGACTACCCAATAAATTGTGAATTTTCTGATGAGGGTTTTGTGAAAGGACCGAATGACAAACAAGATACTGCTAAAGGGAATTAAGCAGGGTAATCTCTATTCAATTCGGGCTTCACCAACTGCTTTCTTCTCAGCCAGATTTCATGCCGTTTCTGAAGACCAATGGCATCAAAGGCTCGGGCATCCTTGCTAACCTTTCTTGTCTTGTGCAGGTGTGCTTGTTTTTGCTTTATTGTTTCTGACCCTGCTCTTATCAAATTTCGGGACGAAACTCCTTTAAGGGTGATAGGTTGTGAGGACCCGTTCCTCCGACCCGGTCCGACCACGTTAGGTCGAGGGTCTGGCTTGGTTGGGTTGGCTCGGTTAGCCTTTCTTTGCGATCGGTTGATCACATCACTGTTTTTGGACCCCAAGGGCAATTTGGTAAATTGCGCCTTGACGGTCGGTTTCACACCCGCGTAGTGCACACACAGCGTTGATTGATGTATGTGATTGTTTAGATTCAGTAGGAGCATTCGTGATCATCAGATCCGGACGAGATTGCGACGAGATCGCAATTTGGAGCCAAATCGAATTCAGTCCGATCAGTTGGCTCGTCTGAACCGGCTAAGCCACTTAAGTGGCTTAACCCTTTTCTCTCTCTTTTTCTTTTCCTTTTTTTCTTCTCTTTTCCCTCTCCCTTCACCTGCCTTCCCCGTGCCCTACCCCCTCCTCCTTCCTTCCCTTCTCTCCCCCGCGGCAACCCTCTTCCTTCTCCTTCCTTCCCTTTCTCTCTCCCGCGGCGGCCTCTCTTCCTTCTCCGGCGACGGCTGTGGTTGTGGGAGGACTCCGGTGGCTCTCCGGTGAGCTGGAGACGGCGACGATGACATAGGACGGCGGATCACGAAGGATTAGCAAGGATTGAAGCTTGGATTAGCGTTTAAGGTAGAGTTTCTACCTAAATCTTTGGATTAAGCTAGATCTAGGGTTTGGTTTGATTGTTTGTGTTTTCTTTGTGCTAATTAGTTCCTTAGAGCATGCTTAGTGACTGATTGAAGCTTCATGCAATTTGATTTGGGTTTTATCCGGATTTTTGAAAGTTTTTCCTGGATTTTCGTGGATGCTCTGTTCTTCGATGAACAATCGGTTTAAATCTCGATTTCTGAGCTGGGTGAGCATGGTCTCGGGTAACTTTCAAGATGAAAGTTGTAGATCATCGAATCTACTTTCAATTTCCGCCAGTTTCATGATTTTTGGATTTATATACGAATTTTGGTGAATTTTCTACGGAACTGCTGCGAAACTGAAATTAATAAATTAGTTAGCTAATTTAATGGAATTTCGACCTTTGTTCAACCTGATCCTCGTGTAACTTTTCCCCAAGGTTAATTAGGATTGTTTTAGGATTTTTGGCTTTGATTGGAGAGGTTTTTGAGGTATTTATGCCTCTTTTCGCATTTTTGGCCGAAAGCCGAAATACGTGGTTTTCATCTATTTTCGCTTATCCGTTTGAATTGGATTTCGGATAGATGTTTTGGAAGCTAGTAATGAATGTGCATATCAAGTTTCATAGTAATCGGGCGGACATAGTGAAACCTAGGTTATACCCTAATCTTGTCAACCATATATAATTAAAGCATGACTAATCAATTGTGACTTGTCTAATTCATCTACTACCCTGAATTGATGTTCTTAGCAGTATACAGTAGATACAAGTGTGATTCGATAAGTTTTGGGAGATCAATCCCTCGTTTTCTACACGGTTATTTAAGTTGCTAATCTTCTAGCTTAATTAGTAAATTGATTATGAAATATGCTTAATATCCATGTAATTTTTGGTAGAATGCTATTTATACATGTATTGCATACATTTATGTAGTTAAGCCCGTGTGGGGCTCGTGGTTGAACCAAGGGAGTTATGCCCCTTGGGATGTTTAGATAACTGACTGGGCCGAGGGTGTGCCCTAGTTAATGTATTTTGTAACTGATGTATATTGTTTGGCCGGGGTTGTATCCCGTTGTAGAAATTACGGTTGATGGTTGTGGACGTCATTGTAATGCCGGATTTTGATATATTGGGTGTTGGTTATAATTGCTTTGCTAGATAGATCCTTACTGCTTTAGACCCCTTGTTATGTTTATCCTTTGGTAAGCTATAGGCTACGCCTAGCCCTGTATGTTATGATGTCATACTGTTGCATGCTTATATTTCTGTATCTCTGTGCATGAGCATTGTATGCATCTTGATTGCATTAGAAGCATTAAGGCTAGGTGGTAGGCGATGTTTTCGATTCGCCGATATGGGGTTCTCGGGTAGCCCGGATCTAGCCCTAGGACCAGGGTTTGGTTAGTTGAGGATTTAGGCGAGATTGTGTTGATGTGATCGATCATGTATCGTATTTGAGGACATTAAGTAGTTAACTTAAATCGTGGTTCTTGAGGTGTAGAGGTCGTGTCGTGGTTTCAGAACGGTGTGCTCTGTAGGGCTTACGCACCATATTGTGTCCTACCTCCGTTGTTATGTTTCCCTGTGCATGGTGGATGAGGACGTGGTAGGCGGCGGGGTAGCGGCGATACACTCGCACTGTGTCCTAGCCCGTTGTGCTCACCACCTTGTTTCGCTGATAGGGTTGTGACCCTTGGGAATAGGGGCGGCGGTTGGTACAGGAGTTACCAGCCCTGTGTCCGTACCCTGGAGTAGGCCGTGGGCGTAGAGAGAGTTCCCTTGACCTGTGATGAGACTCGACGCATTTGCAGTTTCCTTTCCTTGAGTATGTCGTAGAGTAGAACCCTACTGGGCATTGTTGCTCACCCTACCTGGGCTACATCGACGATGCAGGTCGGTGCAGTTCCTTATTTCATGTGTTCTTCTAGAATATGACGCGACATTTTGAGGTGATCGAGGACTTGGAGCTTCAAGGAGTTCTTCTACAGTTCATTTACAGTTTTAATCATTGATATATAATCTGATGTATCCAAGAACAGAATTGTATGATTGTTAATTCAGTTGTAATTGAGAGATGTAATATTCTTTAATGAAATGATGTTGAAGTTGTAAATTTATAAAATGTACAGATTTCTTGTGTTATAATTATAAGGGAGATTCTGTCAAATTTTTTTTATGAACTTTGGGACTAGATGGTTTAAATTCATAGCAGTTATCTATTTGTGCGTCTATTGATGATGTAATTTAGGTGGCTCAAGTCTTGATCTAGATGGATTTTCTGGGTCGGGACGTGACAGGGAGAGAGATTGGGGCAGAGTGGAGGGAGAGAGAGATAGAGAGAGAGAGGGAGAGAGAGAGTGGATGGAGAGAGAGATCGGGTGGAGATAGTGGATGGCGAGAGTGGAGGGAGAGAGAGAGAGAGTGGCGGTAGAGAGAGTTATCGCTCGAACCCTTTCAAAATTTAGCTAATAGAATGGACTAAATACTTCAAATTTATAATGACTCGTTAGTTATTTGTGAGGTTTTCTTAGTTATTCACAAGGATTCCTTAGTTATTTGTGAGGATTCTTTAGTTATTTACGACAATGGAGAGAGAGAGTGGATGGAGAGAGAGAAAGCAACTGTCATATGCATTAAATGGATATGATAGTTGCATTCTCTATCTCTCTACATCCACTCTCTCTCCGACCTCCCTCTCTCCACCTAATCTCTCTCTCACTTCCTCATTCTCTCTCCAACCTCCTCTCTCCACCCGATCTCTCTCTCTCAGTTCCTCGTTCTCTCTCCAACCTCCTCTCTCCACCCAACCTCCTTCTCTCCTCTTCCTTAAGTATCCATTACAAATTGAAGAATTCATCACTTAAAAATTGAAGGATTCCTCACTCTCTCCCACTCTCTTCTTCTCTCGCTCTCTCTTCCTTAACAATTTCCTCCTTCCTTCATTTTTTCGCAGCCTCCTTCCCTCTCTTTATTACACAAAGAGGAACAATAAAGAAAATAATGAAGGAATTCTTCGAAATATGGAAGTATTTCGTCAAACTATGAAGAAATTTATATAAAAAAAATGGAATCCCACTACTCTCTCTCCCTCGACTCTCTCCCACTCTCTTCCTCCCTCACTCTCTCTCTTCCTTAACAATTTCTTCCTTCCTCTCTCTTCTCGTAGCCTCCTTCTCTCTCTCTAATAGGTGACGGTGACTGCGACGACCGCCTCTCTCCCACCGGACATCGAGTCGACGACAACCTTAGAATCTATATTACAATACGACGATTGCCACTGTAAGAGAGAGAGTGTGTGTGTGGAGGGAGATAGAGTGATATCAATAACGTGGATAGAGAGAAGATGATGGGTGATGTCATATATTAATGTAGAGAGATATCTCTCTCATTTCTCTTTCTTACTTGTGTCAGGTGGCATTAAATGATGAGAGAGAGTTGACGAGGGGTATTTTGATCCCGAATTTATGGATTTGACTTGATTTGTAAAGAAACACAAAAGTGTCCCTTGATTGATAAATCGAAAGAAAAGTGAATTTAAAAAGAAATTAATACCAAATCTGGAGTACCCAATTGGCCAATTCCCAATAAAAACCTATCCAAAAGAAAACCCTTATTGGATCCGGACTCGAATCTATATTGGGAGATCCGACCCGTTGGACCCGTTGGCACCTTTGCGAGAAACTTTATGCCATTTCTAAGAGCATCAACATCAGTTACTCTTACCAGATTCTCTAAAATACAGTAAAAAGAGCCATTTCTCTAGTTTACAGATTCTCTATCCAACAACACTCTGCATCAGATACTCTAAACCATTCTCTATCAGACTTAAATATTAATATCTTCATTCTTTCTTTATATTTTTTATTTATTATCCATTGGTCATATTATACGTTGATAAATATATTTGACAACAACAGTAACATATTGCATTAATTATATAATAGTAATATATTATTTTTAAAAATATTAAAATTTGAAAATCGTAATATAATAAACCTTAACTCATGTTGATATTCTAACGGCTAAATCACTGGCCATTTTAGCAACGGTCATTTTTCAAACGGTCATTTTTCAACGGCTATATTTCTAATTTTTAAAACCTCAACGGTCATTTTAGCAACGGTCATATTCTTTCCTCCCTATAAATTGCAATATATTGCATTGAAGATATCAATTGAGAATAATTTCCTCCCTCATTTTCTTTCCTCTCAATTTCATTTCTCTCTATAGGTCTAAATTTTCCAGCTACATAATGAGTTCCATCTACAATCGTATTCAAAAAATTATCGACGACTCATCCTCAAACTCATCATCCGAGGAAGAATTTGAAGATCTGCTAGTCTTAGAAGCAGAAAGGCAGATCATGGAGAAGGAAAGAGGATCAACATCACGCAAAAGTTCTAGTCGACGACGTTTCATTGAGCGTGATCCTCTACAAGGCCATCAACGTCTATACTACGATTATTTTCCAGAATTACCGGTGTTTCCTGCCGATATGTTTCGAAGGAGATTTCGGATGAGTCGTGATCTTTTTATTCGCATCCAATCTGAGATAGAAGCCCGTGAACCGTATTTTCAACAAAGAAGAAATGCTGCTGGGAGGCTGGGGTTGTCGTCTCTTCAAAAGGTAACTGCATCACTGAGAATGCTAGCTTATGGTGTGGCTGCGGATTTTATGGATGAGTATGTGAGGGTTGGTGAAAGCACATCTATATAAAGTCTTAAGAAATTTGTTAAAGCTGTGATTTCTATTTTTGGTGATGAGTATTTACGATCACCAAATAGTGATGACATAGCTAGATTGCTAGCAATTAGTGAAGATCGTGGATTTCTAGGGATGTTAGGGAGTATTGACTGCATGCATTGGAAGTGGAAGAATTGCCCGGCTGCATGGCAAGGTATGTATACCGGTCATATTCATGAACTAACAATTATTTTGGAAGCTGTAGCATCATATGATCTGTGGATATGGCATGCATTTTTTGGACTACCGGGGGTGCTTAATGATATCAATGTGTTAGAACGATTTTCATTATTCTCTGAACTAGTTCAAGGGCGTGCTCCTACTGTCAACTACTCAATCAATGATCATAATTATTCAATGGGCTACTATCTGGCGGACGGTATATATCCTTCATGGGCAACGTTTGTGAAGACAATTCCAGCTCCACAAACCGTCAAGACTAAACATTTTGCAAAGTGTCAAGAAGCTGCAAGGAAAGATGTTGAACGTGCATTTGGAGTGCTTCAAGCACGATTCGCAATTGTACGTGGTCCTGCACGTTTTTTCAAACAATAAACCCTTAATGACATCATGATAGCATGCATAATCCTTCACAACATGATTGTCGAAGATGAGAGGCATCTATACCTTCATCAAGATATTTCCTCCACATATGAGCAGATTGAGACAGATTTTTCGTCAACGTTGTCACATGATCATACACCAGAGCTGATGAATTTTATACAAAATCACCTGAGAATCAGAGATAGAGAAGTCCATTCCCAACTTCAGACGGATCTCATCGAGCATTTATGGAATAGGCATGGCCAATCATAGTTTATGCATTTAGAATTAGAGTGTTGTAATAACTATTTTTCTATCTTATATCAATGTAGCAAGTTATTGTTATTCTACATTATGATAATGAAAGAGTATTTGAATTTCATAATCTTCAACGTACATTGACAACCTTCAAGATACATTTGACTTTAATGTATTACATATTCCTGCTCTTGGCAATGATTTCTTCTTGAAGTAATTGAATATATTCTTTTTTATCATCAGTTAATTTGCTCAAATCCATCATCATAATACGCATATCTTCTTTCTTTTCTTCTTGCGCAATCTTCCTTTCTTCCAGCTCTAGTACTTTCGCCGCCATTTTCATTTTATCTTCATGTTCTTTCTTCTTCTCCTCACTTGATTTCAACTTGTGTTATTGGAGAAGTTTGATCACTAGCATTCTCAGTTTGTGAATCTGTCATATGTTCTCCATCCGAAAAGAGAGCATTGTAAAAACAATCATTGTTTACTTGAGAATCCATGATCTGTACAAATAGCATAATTGAGAATGAATTCTAATTGACAAGAATTAGAATATATACGTAAGAGAGCGCCATCTAATTGAAGAGATCATTACATAACATAACTAGAAAATGCAAGAGCCATCTAATTGAAGAGAAGTAATTTAGAATTTTGGAAGTGACTGTGAGGCTCTCATGTAACATTAGCAATCTTATTGTTATCTTGGAAGTGGTCCATACATGTAATCAAGCATACGGTAGACCATGCATCACATCAAGTATTGGAAAGGCAAATGTGACACGAGGTAAGTTAATCATGCACTCATAACATGACATTCTTAAAACTCATGCTTCCTGTCAAGATTAAAGACCCTTGACCAAGTTCAAGTCAATGGAATCTGTGAAGGGCTTAGTCCAATCCAATTTTCCTGGTCATTAGCCAATAAAAAATGTGACTCCAGACTTCCAACATCTGCTAGATCTCCTTGTAAGACTAGATGTCTACTTCTGTATTGAAATGTTCAAAGTCTCAGCATCCTAAGAAACAGAAACTTAATGAGAATAGTTGTATGAAAATTTAGGAAACTAAAGGAACTTGATTAAACTCTAATGTGAAAAAAGTATCACTTTCATCACAACTGAAAGGTGAGCTACTACCAAACTTTATGAAGTTACTGCTCCATTTATATGTGCACATGAAAGCTTGATATATGTCTATTGCTCCTTTCTGACAGTTAGGAACATTGCAGGTATATATCAACTATATAGTGTTGACAATGACAACAAGCCTAACACTTTGGATGCTTGCTTATGGCTACCATGTTCTTCTCGTTGGAGGTCTCTGTATCTTTTGACTCAAATGAGTACAGGTATTCAGGGGACTACATCATAACAGCTCCTCAGAAACTCTCCAAATTTAAGGTATGATAAGTTTGAAATTATGAATTGCAAACCATTGTTTTCACCATGATAAGAAGTTTTAATGGTTGCATTATTGAACAGGAAAGATGAAGACAATGAATTGTAGATTGTTCTTTTCCAATGAAACCACATCATTCACAACACAAGCATAGCCACATCATTCACAACACAAGCATAGCAACACAAATCACCCACAGTTGGGGTTCCTTCGAAAAGCTATGTCATTGGCTCAAAGATACAAGCATCTAGTGGGCAAAAGGAAAAGGAAAAAGACAGCAAAAGGAAGACGAGAATGGGCAGAGGGGAGATTGGAGAGAGGGAATGGGTGCTTGTGCAAGGGAGCAAAAGGAAAAATAGTAGATGGAGGAGGAGCTCACCGGAAATAAGCTTGCTTGGCGGCGGGTGCGATGACGGCGGATGCGATAGTGATTGCCGGAGTGGGGATGCGATGGTGGCTGCCAACGAAAGGGGAGAGAGAGAGTGAGGAAGTCGAGAATGGCTCACGGGGTTGAACCTCGTCGGAGATGGAGACGGATAGGAGCCGGCGAAGGACTCGATGGTTGGCTCTTCGACAGCCACGGAAAGGAGAAGATGGGTAGCTAGGGAGGAGAGCAGCTGGTTTGGAGAAGAAAAGGGCTTGGGGTTTTTGGAGAAGAGCAGCAAATGAAGTTTTTTAATGTTAAAATTTGGTTTACAGTTGCTACAGTGATACTCCACATCTAGAATATCACTGTAGCACATCCCTAAAATACAGTATTTGGACAAGAGCTGATGGGGTGGGGTTTTTGGACAAAATATTACTGTAGCTACTATAAAACACAGTAAATGCCCCTTTTACAGTATCTTATGGGATGCTCTAATGCTCCCAATTCAACCGAATCTTTAAAAAAAAAGGTCTCGTTAGTGCGACTCCCGCGCTTTCTTCTCCCGCGAGTTCTCCCCGACCTTATAAATAACATCCCCCGCAATTCCCGATGGAAAACACTCTTCTCCACCCCAATCCCTCCTCTTCCTACGCGTCTCCTCTCTTTCCATCTCAATAAACCCTGAAGACTCGCTCAGGTCTTCTCGATCCCCCAATCCCTTTTCGCGGTCGGAATCGGGGACTCCCGAGCTCCGTTTCGAGCCCCCGATCACCGATCCTAACCCTAATTTCATCCAAAGGCGAGATTTTTATTTTTATTTTTATTTGTTTTGTTTTGTTTTGTTTGAACGCGGGTGTTTCCTGCTTACCTGATTGGTCCTTGAATCCTTCGATCTCACTGTTGATGGCTTCTTTTAGGGATTAAACGGTTGATTTGTTCAACAAAAATGTGGTTTTTGCTGTTGTTTTGATTACGAATCAAGAGGAAATGGAGGGGGCTGATCAATTGGAGCGGGGGATCCGACGGCAAATGTCAACAGGGTCAATGAAGAATAGTGGGAGGCTGAAGAATTTCCGGCGAAGTCTATCATTTGACCCGAGGCTGGTGAGGGCAGTCCGCTTTGCTTTCGGGCGGCAATCATCCCTCGATCCGAATGCGCGGGCAGTGACGATGGCCAGGGAGGAGCTCACGGTCCCAGAGAATCTCGATGCCACAATGCAGTTGCTCTTCTTGGCGTCCCAGGGGGACACGAAGGGTGTCGAGGAGCTCCTAAAGGAGGGAGTTGATGTCAATAGTATCGATCTGGATGGGCGGACTGCTTTGCATATAGCATCATGCGAGGGGCACGTTGATGTTGTTAGGATGTTATTGAGTTGGAGGGCGAATGTCGATGCTAGAGATCGGTGGGGGAGTACGGTATGCAATTCCTCCCTTCTGAACTCATTGGAATCTATATTTGGATATTGCAGGAGTTGTGTGCTGAGAGTGCTTATATCATGCTTTTTGTATGGTAGGCTGCAGCAGATGCCAAGTACTATGGCAACACCGAAGTCTTTAACATGTTGAAAGCGAGAGGGGCTAAAGTTCCGGTGAAGCTTTACATATTCTTGAAATTTGGAGAGAAAGAGCACATCCCTTTTTGTTTTGCCCTTTTTTCTCAATCATTCGAGTTTTGGTTTTTCCCCAGAAAACCAGGAGGACTCCTATGACTGTTTCTAATCCACAAGAAGTTCCTGAATATGAACTGAACCCAGGAGAGCTTCATTTTCGCCGAGGGGGGGAGATCTTGAAGGCATGCACAGAGTTTTCTTCTCTGTCATGTATGAATCGTACCTAATTTGTCTAAATGGGCTAATTATGGGTTTATCTCCATATTGTACTTGACAGGGTACATATCAGATGGCTAAGTGGAACGGGACAAAAGTTTCCGTGAAAATACTCGATAGGGAAAGCCACTCCGATCCGGATAGCATGTACATGCTTAACCTCTTGCCATTCATTATTCAAGAAGTATTATTGTTTTATGCTACAAGCCGATTAGAGTATTCAAGGATGTAGACAATCCTAGAACTTGATTGCATCAAAAACTTCTGTTTTGGGGGTGCCATGAAGGAAAGGCATTCCTCAACTTTATTTGGTAAAAGTATGATATATCCAACTGAACGATATAAGTCATAAGGCATACTTTGTGCATGTTCTGTTGCATATACTAGTTCTAGATATACATCCACCATCTCTCAACTAACTCTAGTGTTGTTGATTTTTTGTTTTGGTAATTTTGCCTTTATTCTGGCTTGCATTTTTTTGTTTTTCACAGAAATAGCTTCAAAAACGAGCTGGCCCTACTGGAAAAGGTTAGGCATCCTAATGTACTTCAGTTTGTAGGAGCTGTGACACAGAACATACCCATGATGATTGTTTCCGAGTACCATCCAAAAGTAAGTATACTTGTTAATTAGGAATGTATTGCACACAATCATGACTGATATTCCCTTGTTGGTCATTTCATATATTCTTTCCACCCTATTTTCTATTCTTGATACGAGGCATCCATTTTTATGTCCTAATTCCTATTATGCATCTGTGCTTAAAGTGCCCTTCTCAGAATTTGCAAATTTGTCCCTTTGTCAGTCATCCTTTAAGTCATATTCCAGTTTTCTAGAAAATCTGGACAACTATTTGCTTTTCCCGTGATTATTTTAGTTGAAAGTTCATACGGTATAGACAACATAACCTTGTCGACTTTTGTTCCTCCCTCCAATATTCAGGGTGATCTGGGGATTTACCTTCAGAAGAAAGGACGCCTTCAGCTTCATAAAGCTCTTCGGTTTGCCCTTGATATTGCCAGGCATGTTGTTACCTACTTCAACTGGCTTCTACTTTGTGGATTTTAAGCTAGGCTCAGAAACAAATCCATCTCTAAGTGTCACTTGATTGTTTCCTTTCGTAACTCAAAGCTCTGCTGTATGATCTCTATTCCGGAGACAACTATTTCTATGTTGATGTAGTGCAGGAGCTGTTTCTGTCCAAGGTTAGAACCCTGAGTATCACAAACAGAATATCCAGTGCTGGTTTGCTGTCCATATATTTTTGAGGCATTAAATTTGGCATTCGAATTAATTTCTGTAGTCTACTTACCGTGTGGGTCCAGGTCGCCAAAGACCTGGACCTTCCTCGTGCCAGTTTATGCCTCATATATTCCCATTCTCTATCCTATTCATTGCTGAAACCATTACAAAAACTACTTGCTGACATGTGACACTCACTGTCTGATATCTGGAGATGAAAATAAAGTTAACAGCACCTGAAAAAGAAAAACAGATTGCAAGTTCCGGTTTTCTCTTTTCTGTGATACATAATGACAGATCAGAGAGTTTTATGTTGCAATGGCGTTACATGGATAGGCCTCATGTACCTCAATGATTTTAACTCACGGGGCTGTATAGCTCAGTCTGGAGTTCCACGACTATGGCGGGTGCATGAAGAAGCCTTGATGTGGTGTATTTTTATAGTGGTTGATTGGACTCAGTGCCATTATCTGTACATAATGATATGTTTGCTTATGCATATATCTGGTCCTATTTTCTTCTCATTTCAATACCACAGAGGACTGAAACTTGTGAGAAAAAGCAAAACGAGACTTTGAGGTGTAAAGAAAATGAATGTATCACAGAGGTATCTGCAACTGATTCGGAAGGCACATGTCTGAAAAACATGATTTCATTTTTTTAATTTTTAGTATGTGTCTTATTCGCTTGCACTCGATTAGGTTGAGTTACACATCAAGGACTCTTTTCTTTTCAGTATGGCCAAGTTTTCTTCAGTCTACTCTTTTGTGGAGATTTCTGGGGGAGTTTTGTCGTTGTATTAGATGTGTTTGTCTTCTGTATGGAAATTTCAAAGAACTGGCTCTTTTTTCAAATGTTAGTGTTATGGAGGATTTAGTTAGGACAAGGTGCTTTAAGACTCATGAGTTAGTTTCATGGATTGATGGATGTTAAACTAGTTGAAGGTTTTGATTCCACCGATATGTGGTTGGTCCAGGCTCTTCCCCCTGGCTATAGTGACATTATGTACTCGAAAAGCTTTGTTTACGTAACTTCGTTTCGATAGCTAAATGGTGTTTTTTCCTGTGTTCAGGGGCATGAATTACTTACATGAGTGCAAACCAGACCCAATAATTCATTGTGATTTGAAGCCAAAGTAAGATCACCAAGTCACGAACTATTCTCATTCAAATAATTAGCATTATCCCACACTGAGTTTATTTGTGTTCCTATGTTTGTATTGTGCTTAACTATTTCAAGTTTTGATAAGGTGCCAGAAATATCTTGATGGATGATGGAGGCCAGTTGAAAGTTGCTGGGTTTGGTGTGATCAAGCTTTCGAGAATATTGGCAGACAAAATGGAATTAGCACATTTCATATCTCAGGTTGGCAATTTGAGTAAGTTCACATCATCCGATGGGCCTGCTTTCTATATTCTGGCCCTATTCTTTAGTTTTTTTGCAGTGTAGAAACTTGGCAGCCTATGACGAGATATTTAACCTTCTTCAAATTTTTGGGCCGATGTCAGCATGCAAGAACCTAAATTAGACGTTTAACATTTTCCCTTGACATTTTCAAGAGAGGACAAATTAGGGTTCTAGTTTTGTATTTGAACTGATTATGTCTAATAAGTGCTAAGGTTATTGTGCATATTCTGTGGTGCCCATTAACTGACCTCCAGAATCACATATCAAAGCTGCTCCTTAAACCTACCAGAAACTATGACTATCAGCTCAGATTCATAGTATTCTAGAATCTTTATAAAACAATTGTCTGATTAATCTGTTGACTTCTGAACCTTCTGTTACGCTTTGCCTGAAATTTGTCTTGCCTCTGTTTCTGGTTTGTTACTTTTTAAGTGGACTTCTGGCAACTAGATTGCGCTCAAATCAACTCTTTTACTGGCCGACAGCCCTGAACAATCAAATTTAGTTTGGTTTATTATGTTGGTGTTGACTGAAATTTGTCTTGCCTCTATTTCTGGTATACTGTTTTAAAGTGGATCTTCTAGCAACTAGATTTAGCTCCAAAGGCAGCTGTTTTACTGGCTGACAGTCCTGAGCAATCAAATTCAGTTTGGTTTAGCAAGTTTACATATTGTTGGGCATGCAAATTAATAACATGTTAAATGATTGTATAAGTTATCTTGTCAGTCTGAATATCAGTTTGAAAATAAAGAGGGAGTCTAGTGATCTTTTAACTATGTTTCAGTTGACACTACGGACCCATTTTTATCCTCATGATAAATGAGTATTTCGTTATCAAAAGGTATTGTTATGAGGTAGTTTAATAGTAAACCTATTACGGGTGAGTTTATAAACTATGTTTCCTTATTCGTTTTAGGTTCTTATGTTGCACCAGAGGTGTACAAGAACGAAAGATTTGACAGAAGTGTTGATGCATTCTCTTTTGGTCTCATTCTTTATGAGGTTTGTAGGATTTTGTTTGACTGATTTAAAGCTTCAATTACTCACTGCAGTCTTATTCTTATGAGCAAAGCATACATCTCTTAAATACGACTGATGTTGGCTGATACTAATTCAATAAGTTCTTATATAAGCTGGAAATTTTGCAGCTTTGTAGTGTCAATCATGTTTCACTCATTCCTTCCCTCCATCTCATCATTCAAAAAGGAGGGAAAATGCTTTGATTGGTGCTAAACAACTTGCTTTGCATATTCTGTGAGAAAATGCAATATTGTGACCTTGGCAGCATTTCCTGGAAATTGAGCTCAAGTGCCACATTTAAAAGCTGTCGTCCACCTTCAGTTAAAGTTCTTACGGCAAGCATGGCATTTTATAGAAGTGACTAGTGAGCTAATTGTTACATGTCCACTGATGTCTAAAGAGAAAAGGGCCTTAATATTGTGAAGCCTTTGCAATTGAGATATCCCATCCCTTATCGGCTGCTATGCCATAAAATTCATTGAAAGCTAAATTCAAAGAGGCATTTTTGAATAACTATTTTCTTATGACATCTTAAACAAGATTTATGTATGACATAAGAGAGGTTAGTTTTCACTTTCACAATCACAATTGAGCTAAGTATGACTTGATTCACACAAATATGGTATGCTTAGTAAGTTACATGGAGCATGCACCTTGGTTTGAAAGCTCTCACCTTACTATGAACACCAGAAACACCAATGATCACCATGTGCTCGATAGCTCTTTTCATTTCCTTCTGCCATCTCTTCTGCAAGATAACAACAATATTTGCAAGTACAAACACACATGATTTTTCTAGTCTCTTCAAAATCATTGTGCTTGTATATGACAGGCAGGTAAATTGAATTCTCAGCTCAATAGTCATTGTGCAAACTGCAATTGATTCAGTGATCAGTTATTACATACATAGAAGTTGAAAATCTAAGGGGTCATTTAGTTTGCTGCTGCAAGTGCTGTCATGCAGTACCAACTCATGTAGCAGTGGACCTCAATTGGTTATTTTGTGCACTGCATGGAGTCTCTATGCAGCATCTGCCTATGCGATTTACCCAATGATGTTGCATCAGCCTATACAACTCTGAGCATTATTGCTGCATCAAGTTATACGGCATCAGAAGAACCATTCACCAGGGATTCCGGGATGTATAAGATGCTGCATCGGCCGATTTGCACCACCCGATGCTGCATAATCGAAGAGCCTCTAGACTTAGTAGTTTTTTTCAGATTAGTGACATGAAAGACAGCTTAAATGCCGAGCTGGTTTCATTTCTAACATATGGTAGTTCTGACTTTATTCTGTTTTTCTTTATGCTCTTCACCTTTTCTCTGTACCTTTCCCTCTTTCTCTCCTTTCTTCTTGTCACTCTTTTAAATTCTTCTTGTCACTCTCTAAACTACAAAGCTTTGTCCTAATCTCAGATTTCATTTCATTTTTTTTTCTGTTTCATCAATTAGGGAGACCGTTTGAAACACTATCAAAGACTTCCTCTATGTCCTCCGCTTACTGTTATCTAAGAGGTTGAAATACTACCAACAGAAAAAAAAGAATCTAATTTGACTGAATTACAACTTAATTGTCATAACTCAAATTAATGGAGGAACATGTACGGCCAGCCTATACAAGATCTAAGTTTGGTGAAGTTCCATCGACTAGGAAACTTACTTACATGGTGCCTTGGCAAGAAAAAACTTGCTTAAATAGACCATCTAGTTTTACTTTTTCCAGGAAAAGGAACTAGATTAATCATAATACCGACAAATAGAGTCGAAATACAATCTTATTTTGTGCTTTCTACTTTTGTGACTTTTTTATTCTTGCTCAGATGATTGAAGGAGGACCAGCTTTCCACCCAAAGGCCCCAGAAGAATCTGCCAGAATGATCTGCTTGGAAGGAACTAGACCACCATTGAAGTACAAGTCCAAAGGTTATCCTATAGAGCTTAAGGAGTAAGTTGTCTTGCTGAATCTTCAGTCCCGAATATCTATTATTCTCAGGCAATTCATGTATATGAAAACTCATTTACTGCTGTTAATAGTGAAGATTGATATTGTAGTGCTTCAAATATGCACAAATTACTGACATAGTCAGATGCTCATACAATTCGAAGTCTGCCCAGGTTGATCATCTTACAAAAGCTGATTCGAGACTATGCACAAAATCCAATGACACAATTTGTAGCCATTCAACGAAGTAGTTTCTCCTTCTGAAGTACTTATGGATGTCTTTTTCATTGTTCACACTAGGGAATGCCTAATGCCAAGCCCTTACATTACATATTCTGAAACAAAAACAAGTTGCGCAAATATCAAAGTTTTCCATGGTGTGTTCAGCAAAATCTAGTTTGGAGAGAATGTACCTTCTGCACAAAGTCCACACACTTGTTTACCATAAATCCTTTTCATTACTTGAGTACAGATCTCACTTTCCATGCAGATTGGTTGAAGAATGTTGGGATCCAGAGCCTGTTGTGCGGCCAACATTTTCAGAGATCATTGTCAGATTGGACAAGATATTTGCCACTTGTGCCAAACAAGGCAGGTGGAAGGATACATTTAAGCTCCCCTGGTATGCAGCTCTTATCCTATTTCACTCTGTTAGGATCAAATTAGCAGAGTTTATTCCAACTGCCAAATTCTGGTTCTTGTTGTATAATCCCGAGCTGCTTTTGCAACCCCAAATATTCATCGAAGAATATGTTTAGCTAGTCTTAGCTCGACATTGGAAGAATAAGTGATCGTAACTCTGTTTACCTTTGTAGAAGAATTAAGTCTTAGCTAGTCTTCACTATGTTGTGCTGCACTTCATTTTCGACCTACAACTTGATCACTTAATCAGGCTGTCCTGATGTCTAAAGGTTTAGGCAAAGAATGGTTATGACATAGTCCTTTTCAAGTCGAAGATCATAAGCGTTGAAGTGCACATGAGAAGAAGCAAATTACAAACAAAAGTTTACATTTGCAGGATTCTTTTGCATAACCCTTATTGTACAATGGTGAATTAGCTTAGTATTTATAGTTTGAAGTTCCCTATCATGTCCACATTCAGAATGTATCTAAAAGACCCAGTTATATATCTCAAATGTTTCTAGATTGGTATTTTGGCTTCTATCACTTAATTCATTGATCCTGCTTTCTCACTGAATTGCTGACAGGCATCTCTCTGTACTTGAATCGTACTTAGACTGTGATTATCATCCTGAAATCCTTGAACCAGGGAATTCTTAGTTCCTTTTTTGTTTATGCTTGTTGATGATCATGCTTATTGAACTCTACAATGATCTTTATTTTTGCAGGAAATAGTCGGGAAACAAATTGGATCTTGTCCTCCAGATCTTTATGCACTCTGAAGCAAGAAGTGACAACTTCTTTCACTGATAACAACTTGTATGTGACAAAAGGTCCAATGTCACTGAATCCGACTCATTTTTTCTCACCAATTCCCTTGTTATTGATTGCAAGACCTTTGTGTTACAGATATAGAACTCCAACAATAGATGGAGGTATACTCCATCAAAGTCACTCTCCATGGCAGCTGGAAAGGCCCAAGACTAGCCTCATCAGTGTTTGCTTTCTGGTACCTTTCCTTCAAGTTGTATATTATCAGAGAACTGAGAGATGGAGTGTATAACTTAAAAAGTATTGCGGAAATGAAGAGAAATATAGATCGAAATGTTCATTGATATGTCATTGTCTCCTTAAATCACGAGCAGCATTTGGCAATGAATTCCAAAAAGTTCTTATCTGAGTTGCCACCTTCACCGACAGCCGCCTTCGCCGACTCCCTCCTCTTGTTTGCATTCCTCCTCATTTCTTGGCATCTCTCCCCATCAATCACCTCTCTGACGCACCTCTCCACCTCCTTCCTCCTCACAACTCCGGCCTCGTCCGCCCTTACTCGGGCGCCGACCTTCCACACATCCTCGATGTACTTGGAATTAGTAGGCTGATCGGTCCACTGCTGCACTGCCACCATGGGCACGCCGAGACTGAGGGCCTCCGTAGTCGAGTTCCAGCCACAGTGCGTCACGAAGCATGCCACTGCCTCATGGGCCAGCACTTCCAACTGTGGGGCACCAGCTCACTACTAGACCTTGCTCCGACGTGTCCTCCTCGATGAAGTTTTCCGGGAGCTTGCCGGTCTCGGTAGCTCTCACCACTCAGAGGAAGTGCTTCTCACTGCTCTGCAGCCCCCGGGCGAGCTCCTCCATGTGCGTCGGGACGAGGGAGGCAAAGCTGCCGAATGAAACATAGACGACAGACATGGGCGGCTTTGCGTCGAGCCATTCTTTGCATGCGCCAGATTCCGGGGTGAAGAGGTGGAGGTAATAGTGGGAGTCGCCGGAGACGCGGTTGTTGAGGTACATCGACGGCACCGTCGGCCCAATCGTCATTGCTCCACATGTAGATTCCATCCATTCCGCCTCCTGCACATGTTGCACGAATTAATTAACCGTGCATGCATGATCTCCCAGTTAATTAAGGGGTAAAGATAAGGGGTAAAGATCCGCGTACATGGCCCATGTACGCATGTACGATGCACATGTTCCTCGATCAGCAGAGGATATATGTTACACTACTGATGAATTAGGTGATTTGATTGGTGTACATCTATCAATCAGATGATTCATACATTCAATCTTTAAATGTTTACTCATTAGTTGATCTAATCCATCGACAGTGCTTTGTCGATGAATTACATGACACGATCGGTAGACATACCGATCGAGGGAATGTACATCGTACATGCCCGCTTACCATGTAACCCAATCAGGGTCGTTAATTAATATCGATCAGCACGTGAAAGCTTTCCCATGATCCTTATGTCACGCATAAAACAATGCATGATCCCAGAATTAATATCAGCACCTGAAAACTTTCCCATAATCCTAAACTTAAACCATACGTGTATATATACTACTCTTCAAGATATAAGCAAAATCCAATTTTTCTCTTGAATATAATAATATATATACAAGATGAGAGACCACCGAAATTTGCCAAAAGTATCGGGGTTTTCTAGGACCGAAAATGTTAGATTATATTAATATTAATCCATCCTAATTCAATGTTTTAAGTTTTTTGATCGAATGAATAAAATTGTTTCGTAATATATATAAGATCAGAAGTCATGTGTTTCGCACATTTCCAGTGCAACTCCTTTAATTAATATTCATGTCTTATGTTCATTAAGGGCGTGTTTGGATGCGTGAATCGTTGGTGCAGAGAGATCATGTGATGCATGCATTATGTGGTACATGCATCGGACAATAGATGTATTTGTTTGGTTTGCATCTTGGATCAACTGATGCACCATGTATCATCCTTATATGAGGCTATGGTTATAAATGAAACTTTTGTTGTCCTATTTGGTGGGAGAATGTCCTAGTTGGAGCCTATGTGACATGATATTGACACGCATTGAAAAGTGTCGTGGTCTTAACAAGAACGCCAAAATTAGAAATTTATAATCCGAATCACTAACTAACTACTTTATGGGTAGATATCAATGAGTCCGAGTCGGTCCACAGGGAAAAGAAGTGTTAAGTATAATTACCTCGTATAGTTCTAAATCAAAAGATTGATAAAGAGAATGATTTTTGGGTTTAAACTACTCTTAACTCAGATTAAACTAAACTGAATAATAATAGGATAAACGGTCAAGGGATTTCTAATCCGTAATAAAGAACTTATTAGGTTTTCCTAGGATAAAAGCAATTCAATTAAGCGTTAATGGTTTTAACTAGTCGATAGGTGAATGGCTAGAACCCCTACCGCTCAACAAAGATTCGTAAGAAGTCTTCATCGGAATGACTAACATCAACGAATGGATATTTGTTGAATAAATCAAAGTGGTTCTAGCACTTTGAGGTTGTCACATCAATAATAATAAGAAACGAATGATAAGTTAAGAATATAGGTCTCAGTAGTTCTAGCACCAAGGTAGTGGTTCTAGCACTCCTATAATCTTAATCTAGGGTTTAGGATTCATAAACATAGATCAAACATGATTCTAGCATGAAAGCATCATGAAACGATTCCAATCCTAGCCTCTAACATGCACAAGACCTAGATCTAGGGCACAATAGAATAAATCATTCATCCACCATGTAAATCGACACCAAAAAGATATACCAATAAAAGATTAATCCATTAAAAACCATCAAAAAAATACATGCTCCAATCCATAGGAATCCCTAGATAGATTCTCTAATACATCATAGAAATCCCTAGGCTAGAGTTTAGTTACTCATCTCAAGGGGAAGATCCGTCGATGAAAGTCGATGAGAAGCTCCACCCATGAATCAAACCTTGAGATTCTAACCTAGATTTGTGGAAGAGAAGCAAAGAAAGAGCCAAGGAGGAGATGAAAATTCGTCTATGGATGGCTGCCAAAATCCCTCAAACAAGGTCTATTTATAGGCTTTTGTAAAACCCTAACTCGGATTAGATCTTAGCCCTTTATTTTTCCCGCAGTGCCAAAAGAGATCGATCCCCTTTGGAAAACGGATCGATCTTCTTCGTCCGTGAACTCAGGATCTGGATTTTGCCCGACCAAGATCGATCTCCTTGGAAAAACGGATCGATCTTCTTTCCACGGCTGACTAGAGTCTCCAGGTTCGGATCGATCTGGCTTGTCTCAGATCGATCCCGTTGAGAAGTGCTTTTATTTAACTCTCTGTCACGCCTGCGGCTGGAAAGTAGATCGATCTGCTTGTATTGAGATCGATCTTCTTTGCTTCAGTTGGACCGCTTCTTGCTGGAATAGTCAGATCGATCTCCTTTGGATGTCAGATCAATCTGAGTTGCACAGAATTGCCAGAATATCTTTGTTTTAGCACCAAACTTGACCTAACCTTTGTTGAAGGCTCTTATACCTGAAATGTACCATAGACCATGAAAATAGCATTACTCGGAGGCTAACAAGACCTAGTTAAAGGATTTATTGCCTAAAAGGACCCCTTGTGATCTCTATTAGCAGACCGAGACCCCATCCCAACATTATTTGCAGATTCGGACCCCAAATCCAAATAATTCCAAAATTACCCTCCAATTCACCCCATGTGAATTGGCCATGGATGGCCATGCCACATGACGTGGCATGGCATGGCCATCCGATGGTCATCCCCTGCTACACACTTGCCACGTGGCATGCATATATTTATTAAATATTAATATTTTAATAATTTTTAATTAAAATATTAAAAATGATACTAGTTTTGGATGACGTGGACCAATCAAGAGATGACACGTGGCATGTGGGACCCACTTATATTAATATTTTATTACAGTAATATATTATTAATATTATTTAATAGGCCAATGTTTCTGCGAGTACAAAAGATAATGTAATAATTTTTATGCGTTCATAAATACGGGTATAAATTTTTACACGCTAAAGAACCACGAGTATAATGTTTATATGTATAAAATTTTTTATAACTTTTCATGCGTACATAAAATGCGGGTATAAATTTTTACGCGCTAAAGAACCACGAGTATAATTTTTTACGCGCACTTGTATAATATTTTACACGTACATAAGAGTGCGTAAAAACTTATTCTTGTGTTTTGTGAGTGCATAAAAATTGATACGCATATAGTATATGATGAATACGTGTATCACATATTATAAGTCCTTTAATTATTTTAATAGACTTTAATACATGGAAAAAGGCATTAAGAAATGTATAGATAAAGAAAGGTAATAAAATAAGTTTTTTTCGCTTAAAAAAACCCTTAAAAAGTAGGATGCTTGCTGTTTCGAGCTAATTGAGAAGTTAGGATCCCAATTGTTACTATACGTGGGCCCTGTACACATCGCATGGCAAACATGGTATACAGAAGTCATGAGTGATCATTGATTCGATGCTTCAGGCGAAACCAATTCTCAGGGTGTGACGGGCGGTGTGTACAGGGCTCGAGTACATATTCACTGCGACATGCTAATCCGCGATTACTAGCGATTTCAACTTCATGTTCCCGAGTTGCATTGAACAATCCGAACTGAGGCCATCTTTTCGGATTCGCTCCTCCTTACAGCCTTGCTTCCCATTGTTATTGCCATTGTAGCACGTGTGTGGGCCAACCCATAAGGGGCATGCAGACTTGACATCATCCCCACCTTCCTCATTGTTATTGCATTGTCAAGTCCGCATGCCCCTTATGGGCTGGGTCACACACGTGCTACAATTATACACACGTGATATAAAATTATATCACACTATTGTAAAATGTGTGCATGTGAATGAGATCACATGCCCACTATTGATGAATGACTAGTCTTGATGAATGACTAGCCTTGTTGATGGAAATTGGATTGAGACAAAAGCATTCAATGATGCTTTGTCTTCATATCCTCCCATTTGCCTATAAATAGGCATGGATGAACAAGTGAAGGGTGTGGTGAGATTGAGCTCCTCATCTCGTATTGCTTCTTCTCCTTGCTATCTTCTTATAAGTAGAGTTCCTCTTCTCATATCCCCTCTTCTCCTTGTCCACTTGCAATTAGCATGAAGTATGAGTTAGAAGTGAGCAAGCAAGGGGATTACCTATTTCCGTGATACATTCATAACACGTTATCAGCACGAGACTCTGCCACATAGAGAAAAGGAGAGAACCAGTCAGGTATATCTTACTACCTATTATTTTATACTGGTTACATTTATTCTAACCTGGATCATATAATATTTTGAACTACAAGCTATATATGAAGAATAAACCATTGTGATGCCTGAAGCACACATGGTAAAATGATTGTACCAGAAGTACAAAATTTGATGTACCTGAAGTACAAATTAAGAGAGTGCCTGAAGCACAAGTGTCTGAAGCACACAATTTGGTGTCTGAAGCACAAGTTACTACAATAGTGCCTGAAGCATTTAATTTGCACCCGAAGTGCAAAACACTATCTTGTGCCTGAAGCACATAATCTCGTACCTGAAGTGCAAAAATATTTTCAGTACCAGAAATACATGCATTAATTTTTATTATAATACATAAAGTGTGTATTTGCTTAATGCTCTGATATCTGCAGTTCATATTAGTCATTCACTATATATGCATTTTAGTGCGGGATATTATCTGCCCTCCGGGGTCGTCTGAGTTGACCAGCGCGGTCGCTCGGACTTATGGGAATGAAGCCCAAGGTTCGAATCCGAATCACCGATCTGCCAGGAAAACCTGGGCTCAAAAAAAAAAAGGAAAAATTTTTTGCTGCTATTTCTTTTATTTAATTCTTGGCATATTTATTTTGTACAGTCTGATCATGGCTAGCTTAGTGAAGTTGGAGTTCCTTCCCCTGGATGTTACCGGCAGTAACTATTTATCCTGGGCGCTGGATGCTGAACTCCATCTAAATGCTAGAAACCTGGGGGGCACTATTAAGGAGGGGAATGTTGCCACGCCAAATGAAAAAGACAGTGCCATGATATTTCTCCGTCGCCACATCCATGAAGACCTGAAAAATGAGTACCTTGCTGTGAGGGACCCACTAGATTTGTGGAAAAACCTAAGTGATAGGTTTCAACACTTAAGAACTATTATCCTCTCCACTGCCCAATACGACTGGATGCACCTACGCCTTCAGGATTTTAAGACCGTTAGTGAATACAATTCAGCTCTCCACAAAATCACATCTCAATTAGAACTATGTGGCCAACCCATATCTGACCAAGACAAACTTGAAAAGACATTCTCCACCTTCCATGCCTCGAACTTGATTTTACAGCAGCAGTATAAGCAACGTGATTATAAGAAGTATTCTGAACTGATTGATGCCTTACTTAGAGCTGAGAGACAGAACCAAATTCTGTTAAAAAATCATGAGTCTCGTCCATCTGGTTCTGCCCCATTTCCTGAAGCAAATGCTAATGCCCATCGTGGACATGGCCACGGACGAGGGCGTGGCCGTGGCCGTGGACGCGGGCGTGGCCGTGGTCGTGGGCGATATAATGACAGGTTCCATTACTACCGCGAAGGAAATAGTGATCCTACTCCCTACCCTAAGAATGATCAAGTAGAAAATAGAAAGAGAAAGGAGCCTGAAGACGGAACCTCCAAGAAGAATGATGATGAATGCTACCGATGTGGGGGAAAAGGGCACTGGTCTCGCAACTGTCGTGCACCCAAGCATGTTGTGGAGCAGCACACAGCCAAGGGAAGGAAGAAATGTGCTGAAATGAACTTCACAGATTTTGATGGCCTGACTGATATTCCCCTTCCTGGTAACCCCATGGTTGGTACATCTCTAGATGTATCGGACTTCCTCGTAGGATCTGAGGAATGGATGGACACCTACTGAAATCATGTATTATAAGTATGCTTATATCTACTAATATGTACTTGGCTTGTTTTCTCTATGTATCTTTGAACGCTTTGTAGTTCATGCATATTTCTATGAATGGATATATTGCTCTAGTTGTTTCCCAGATGGATGGCGACGCATATCTTGCAGACAGTCCAACCACAAACACGATTCTCCAAGATCGTAAGTACTTCTCACAATTAACATTAAAAGAGTCGAATGTTAATACAATATCAGGTCCTGCAGACCTGATTGAAGGCTCCGGGAGAGCAACCATAGTTTTGCCCAGAGGAACAAAACTATCTATTAATGATGCACTATACTCTACTAAATCCAGAAGAAATTTACTCAGTTTCAAGGATTTACGTCGTAATGGATATCATATGGAAACGACGAATGAAACTGGTATAGAGTATCTATGCATCACACTTACAGTTTCATGCCAGAAGCATGTACTTGAGAAGCCTCCTGCCCTTTCTTCTGGTATATATTATACGAAAATAAGACCAATAGAATCACATGCTGTGATGCACCAGAAGTGCACTAATCCAAGTGATTTTATGCGTTGACATGATCGACTTGGTCACCCTGGATCGGTGATGATGCGTCGAATCATTGAGAATTTACATGGACATAATCTTAAGAACCAGAAGATTCTTTTGGCTAGTAAATATCCATGTGCTTCTTGCTCCCAAGGAAAGCTAATAGTGAGACCATCCCCTTCTAAGGTCACCTCTGAATCTCCAAATTTCTTGGAGCGAATCCAAGGTGATATATGTGGGCCCATTCATCCTTCAAGTGGACCATTTCGATATTTCATGGTCTTAATAGATGCATCCACAAGATGGTCACATGTATGTCTTCTATCCACTCGTAACATTGCTTTTGCTAAACTTTTAGCTCAGATCATTCGGTAACGAGCTCAGTTTCCAGACTATCCCATCAAGACAATTCGTCTTGACAATGCTGGTGAGTTTACATCTCAAGCATTTTTAGATTATTGTGTATCAATAGGGATAAATGTAGAACACCCTGTTGCGCATACACATACTCAGAATGGCCTAGCATAATCACTTATCAAACGCATCCAACTGATAGCTAGACCATTGCTTATGAAATTCAAGTTACCTGTCTCAGCTTGGGGACATGCTGTATTGCAGCAGCATCTTTGATCGGAGTCAGACCATCTGCATATCATAAATTTTCACCAGTACAACTTGTCTTTGGCCAGCAACCAAATATTTCTCACTTAAGGACTTTTGGATGTGCAGTTCATATTCCAATTCCTCCACCTCAGAGAACCAAGATGGGTCCTCAGCGCCGGCTTGGTATTTATGTTGGTTTTGACTCCCCTTCTATCATTAGGTACCTAGAGCCTTTAACAGGGGATTTGTTTAGAGCACGTTTTGCTGACTGTCACATTGATGAGTCAGTTTTCCCACCATTAGGGGGAGAAAAGAAGAAGCCAGAAACTCAAAATGAAGTTGTATGGAACATTTCGACGTTGTCTCATCTTGATCCTAGAACAAGTCAAACTGAACTCGAAGTTCAGAAGATTATACATTTACAGAAAATTGCGAATCAGATGCCTGATGCATTTACTGATTCACAACGAGTGATAAAGTCACATATTCCAGCTGCAAATGCTCCAGCCCGGATTGATGTTCCAGAAGAACAATCCGAGGGTCATAAAGCATGTGAATCTAAAGCACGCCAAAAGTGTGGGAGACCTATTGGAGCCAAGGAAAAGGTCCCAAGGAAAAGAAGGGTACAAGAACAAACTGGCCAGAAGACTGATACCCCTGAAGAGACATCCTCCGAAGAGGTTCAAGCACCTCCCGAAGAGGTTCAGGCGCCTCCAGAAGAGGTACAGATATCTGAAAATCATGAGATCTCGATAAATTGTGCGCACACTGAGAAAAGTTGGAACATACATGAAATTGTTGTCAACAACTCATTTGCATATGCAGTTGCTCTTGACATTACTGGAAGTAATGAAGAACCTGAGCCAAAATCTGTCGAAGAATGTCGACGTAGAGTTGATTGGCCAAAATGGAAAGAAGCTATTAAAGCTGACTTAGACTCGCTGGCAAAACGAAATGTTTTTGGACCTGTGGTCCAGACACCAGAAGATGTCAAACCAGTGGGATACAAATGGGTATTTGTACGCAAGCGAAATGAGAAAAATGAGATTGTGCGATATAAAGCACGGCTTGTAGCACAAGGTTTCTCACAGAAACCTGGTATAGACTATGAGGAGACATACTCCCCTGTAATGGATGCAATAACCTTTCGCTTCTTGATTGGTTTAGCAGTCTCAGAAAGACTAGATATGCATCTAATGGATGTAGTTACGACATACTTATATGGGTCACTAGATAGTGACATTTATATGAAAGTCCCTGAAGGACTTAAATTGCCTGAAGCAAATAAATCTCGGGATCTGTATTCTATTAAACTTCAAAGATCCTTATATGGGTTAAAACAATCTGGCCGGATGTGGTACAATCGACTCAGTGAATACATCCTGAAAGAGGGATACATAAACAATAAAATTTGCCCATGTGTTTTCACTAAGAAATCAAATTCCAGATTTGCTATTATTGCAGTATATGTCGATGACTTAAACTTAATTGGGACTCCTGAAGAGCTCACTAAGGCATCTGACTATTTAAAGAAGGAATTTGAAATGAAAGATCTTGGAAAGACAAAATTTTGTCTCGGCCTGCAGATCGAGCACTTTTCAAATGGAATATTGGTTCACCAATCAAATTATACAGGGAAGGTTCTAAGACAATTTTATATGAACAAAACTCATCCATTGAGTTCTCCAATGGTTGTCCGATCTCTTGATGTGAAGAAAGATCCTTTTCGCCCTCATGAAGATGGTGAAGAACTTCTTGGTCCTGAAGTACCATATCTTAGCGCAATTGGAGCTCTCATGTATCTGGCAAATTGCACAAGGCCCGATATAGCCTTTGCAGTCAATTTATTAGCAAGATTCAGTTCTGCACCGACCCGAAGGCACTGGAATGGCATCAAGCACATTCTACGCTATCTTCGTGGAACTACAGATCTCGGACTATTTTTTCCAAATAATTCGATACCACAGTTAGTCGGCTACGCAGATGCTGGTTATCTCTCTGATCCACATAAGGCCAAGTCACAAACCGGCTATATTTTTCTATATGGCGGCGCTGCTATATCTTGGCGATCTATGAAGCAGACACTAACTGCTACCTCTTCAAATCATGCTGAGATACTTGCCATTCATGAAGCAGGTAGAGAGTGTATATGGTTGAGAAGCATGATAGAGCATATTCAAGGCACTTGTGGGTTATCTTCAATCAGGAATATCCCGACGATATTATATGAAGATAATGCCGCATGCATCACTCAAATTAGAGGCGATTATCAAGGGCGATAGGACCAAGCACATATCTCCAAAATTCTTCTACACGCATGAGCTCCAGGAGAGTGGTGATATCGATATCCAGCAGATACGCTCTAGTGACAACTTAGCTGATTTATTTACAAAGGCACTACCAACGACAACCTTCAAAAAGCTAGTGCATGGCATCGGGATGCGTCGTCTCAAGGATTTATTGTGCTGAGCACCTGAAGCTTATCTCATATCTTTATGAGGGGGAGTTATAATCTTAGAAGGTATTCAGGTATTGTACTCTTTTTCCTTCGCCAAGGTTTTTCCCATTGGGTTTTCTTTGGCAAGGTTTTAACGAGGCAGTCATGATGGCCTAATACCTTTCTAGGCAAAAATGGTGTACTATTTTCCTTCGCTAAGTTTTTATTCCACTGGGTTTTTCTTAGCAAAGTTTTGTAACGAGGCATATTTTAGTCATTCAAGGGGGAGTATTGTAAAATGTGTGCATGTGAATGAGATCACATGCCCACTATTGATGAATGACTAGTCTTGATGAATGACTAGTCTTGATGAATGACTAGCCTTGTTGATGGAAATTGGATTGAGACAAAAGCATTCAATGATGCTTTGTCTTCATATCCTCCCATTTGCCTATAAATAGGCATGGATAAACAAGTGAAGGGTGTGGTGAGATTGAGCTCCTCATCTCGTATTGCTTCTTCTCCTTGCTATCTTCTTATAAGTAGAGTTCCTCTTCTCATATCCCCTCTTCTCCTTATCCACTTGCAATTAACATGAAGTATGAGTTAGAAGTGAGCAAGCAAGGGGATTACCTATTTCCATGATACATTCATAACACACACGTGATATAATATTATAATTAAATAATAAAAAAAGAAGATAGTGCGTGGCTTAAGTTACTGGGGTGGGTGGAAGATCGGGTCCTCCCAAACCCGAATCACACCCTACTCATCTTAATAAATCAAGTATTTTGACCACCAGTCATATAACCATGGGGGGCATGAGAGGAAAAGAGGGGGTGGGGCCGGAGGGGGTTGTGGGTGCTTGTAGCAGTTCCCACATGCCATCCCATGCTGTGTACCATAGCGTTTGGACAACTTTTCAGTGTGAAAGGTACAAAAGAAGCCGATTGTCAAATCTTTTGCATCAATGACTGATCCGTACAATCATTCTTTCCATGCAATAATTTTAGCGAGGGAAAATCTGAATCACAGATCAAGTCCTTTTTTAAATCCATTATATTTTTAATTTTATAATTTAAAATCATTTTATCTTTCTTTTTTATTTATTTATAAAAATAGACTATCTGTATTTAGAATACTTATAAGTTGAGAATCTAATCTAGATATATAAGTAAGGATTTCTAATCAAAATAGTTTGTAATCAAAACATGTAACGGCTCTATATTGCAAAATGAAAAATAAGCTGGATTTAATATATAATTTTTTTTCTAAAGTTACTACCTTGCCGGATAATTTTTTCTAAAGTTGCTCGGCGATGGTCAGCTTCTGGCGATCCATGTCGGAGATGGCCGGGCTATAGCCGGCTTGTTCTCTATGGCCTCCTTTAAGCCCAGGATCTCCATAATGAACTCTAAGTAAGAATGGATCCTGTCCTTCTACTAGAGCATGAGCGAAGAACTTCTCATTTGTGGGGTGAAGTTCTCCGGCCGGAGACCTTGCGTTCAATCCCTCACAAATTCTAGTGTCTCTCTTACAGTTAAGTAAGGCAAGTGCCTGCAAGTAATGTTTAGAGATAAACTGTTATGGTCACTACTGCAATTAATCGAGTTAGCCAACTAAACTTATGTTCTATATGAAATGTTAATCGAGCTCGGCACGCGAGCTTCATGAACCGAGCCAAAGAGTTGTCGAGTTTTCGAGCTCGATAAAAATCCGAGCTCTATTTACGTGTGGAGTTTGAGCTTAATCGAGTTCCAACCTGAGCTATTTGATTAAAATTCGGTTCGAATACAACCCTAATATACATGTCTAATGTCCTGTGACACATGACTTACTCTCCACTGTTAGACTACAATTTGAAAGTAAACTCGCTGTCTTATCCAGTTTAATCTTTTGAAATATTGATCAATGAAATTAACATGATTCTAGAGTGTAGAAGTCGACATGTAGTTAATATATGAGGAATAATATTGAATCGAGTTCACACGTGAGAGCACGTACGTGTTAAATCATCTTTATATAGGAGAATGGTTATAAATTAACCTTTTGTTGTCCTATTGGCATCCTATGTGGCAGGGTTTATCCTATGTGGCTGCTGATGTTGATGGGGTAATAGTGGGGGAAGGGGTGAGTTAGGGGGGTTAGTGGGGAGTTATGAGGGAGGTGAGGGAAGATGGTGGTTACCCTGCCACATGGCAGGGAATAGGACTAGTTACAATATATTATACTAGGTGGTGGGCCCGTGCCACCTGCCACAACTAACTGCCCGCCCTCACTATCTCTATAATAACTTACGTCATATCAGCACACTATCTCTATAATAACTTTATGCCACGTGTATGCCACGTGTGTATAATGTTATGACCCAGATGATGATTTATAAAAATAACTGTCATTCTATCTTATAAGATAGATAAACTAACATCTTTCTATATATTACTTAAGTTTTTGGGCCAAATTAAGAACGCTAAACAGTATGACCCTTACTTGTTCAGCTGCCCACTAACATAGGCGATTATCCCTCCGAGCCGGATCTCTGATACACTCTTATCATTGTACAATACCGCACCTTCCAAGCCCGGATCATTCTTCTTCACAGTACATGATTCGGCTTAGATTGTCGTTTAATCAAAAATTAGGTGATCCAAACAAAAGAACAACTCCTCGCATAAGATTATGCCAATTAACTTATCCATTAATCACATCTAGGCTGTTATAAACATAAGTTGGATCAGAATACTTGAACCACTATGATATAATCCCTAAAAAGTGAGAAGCCCAATCCATTAGGGAGAATTGGGGCCGGTTTGGTTTAGCCATTTTATGTTTTCATTTTCAAGAAAACAGAAAATGGATATGAAATCACATTTGATTTGTGGCATTTGAAAATATTTTCTAAAAAAGAAAAACACTGCTTTTTAGAAAATATGAAAACGTCAAAATGACGTTTTCATTTTCTAAAAATGGAGTGGGTTCGATCGCGATCGAAGCCTTCTTCTCCTCCTGACTGGATCTCTCGCGAGGATTACTTGAAGGTCTCCACTCTCGTCGTCGGAGCTCCATCCGTTGGCAGCCAATCTCCCAACTTCGGCCACCCTCGTCGCCGTCAAGCCCGCCACCACCTCTTCGCCGTTCACACCGCCAGGATGCGCTAGCCGTCGGTGAGCTCGGTGGAGGGGGTGAAGGTGCCGGTGAGGAGGTCCCGCTTCTTGACGAGGTTAGTGTCGAAGAGGACCGGAAAGCTGGCACCGTCGAGGAGGGCGATGACGCGGGGGTCTGGAGCGACGAAGGGGCCCAGAGGCATGTTGACATGGATCACTGTAGAGCCATGGATCTGCATCTGGGACTTGAAGAACTCGTCCGGCCTTAGAAGTAGTCCAGCCGGCTTGGATCGACCCGACGAAGGGGAGACCGTAGTCTCCAGGGACCTTCTTCATGGGTAAGCTCTTCGATGAGGAGGAGCGCGTGGCGCTGGTGGTGCATGGCATGGCCCGTTTGACAGAGCGGCATGGCTGGAAGAGGCGGAGCTCTGGTTGGAGGCGTTGCCGGAGGTGTTCATGGTGGCGGTGGAGCTGTGGAGGAGATTTCGGATGGGATGTAGGAAGAGGAGGAGATTGCGGGCTTGCTTGGAGGGGAGATCAGAGCGGCGGGGGCCGGAGGAGGATGCTCGCCGACGAGGAGAGGAGATGAGGGTGGATGCGGTGGCGGTCGAGCTGAAATAGATGAGAAGAGAAGAGAAATTGGGGAGAAGAGAGGGGGGGAGTGAGTGGGTTGGGGGGTAGGGTAAAAGAGGGTATGATTTTTAAAATTCAAAAAAAAAATGAATGAGTGGTTGTGGTTGTGGTTAAAAGCTGCAAAATATATGACTACTAGGTGGGCCCGTGCCACCTGGCACAGGTAACCACCCAACCCTACTACCCTCTAACCACCCACCTCCACTGCTTCCTTTTTATAACTCAGCTGCCACGTGTCCCCCTATTTCCTCATCTTTCGATGACTCAGCTGCCACATGAGAAAATAGACGAGTCAGAGTAAATTGCCCGTGCCCCCGGCACGGTCTTTTAAGTCGGACATTATTTTCCTAATTTTCAAATGAACGGTTTTAGTAATTGCTCCCTCTAAAATGAAACATTATTTTCCTAAATTTTTAAACGAACAGTTTTAGTATGTGACTAACTGAAATGTGGTTAATTGAAGTCTCTAATAAGTTATCCTTCTAAATTTTCAAACGGACGGTTTTAATAACTATCGTCCCTCTAAATATGTGACTAACTAACCCTCTAATTTAATTTTAAAACCGAATTAAATAATAACTTGATTATCCACGTAGGACAAACCAGGACAACCCACTTGATCTTATATAATAGATATACTTATATTAAAAAAATTATGAGATTCAATAGCTTCAAAATAGCAATTACAAAAAGATGTAAAACACATATAATAATGATCTATAGAATACATAAATATAAAATAAATAATGATAACTAGCTTACAAAATTAAAGTCATTGAAAACAAAAATCATAGTTACAGATCAAACACATTGTTATGTTTTTATTTTCGGAAAACAGTTTTTTAATATTTCAAACCAAACGTGTTTTCATATTTTCATTTTTAAAAAATAAAAATAAAAAAACAGAAAACAGAAAACAGAAAATAAAACAGAAAACATTTTTCAAAACCAATCAGCACCTTTTCGTCCAAGGATCACTGGAACATCGACACGCCTCACCTAAAAAGCAAGAGTTTGATACGGAATCCAGATCCATGTCAGTCACATGAGTTTAAAGTTGGTATTTGTGATGCTCCGAATCAAAACGGCAGCACCACAAAAGTTGGAAGAGGTCAATTATTCATACAAAATTATTACAAATGCTTGTACTGAATTGTGTCACATGCTGTATGCAAATTGCCCGGCCCCACCCCCCCGGCACACACAGTCCCCCCTTTACTTTTTTTTTTTTTTGATGAGTTCACCCATTAGACTAGTTACAGATTACATGTGTAAATTCAAAACCTCCACGTCATCACCACTGAGCCAGGAGAAGCCTGTCCCAGCACGCTTACAGAAGCGGGCAATACTATCCGCACGTACGTTACATGATCTTGGCACGTGAGAAAACAAGATCGAAGAAAAATCCAAGGCGTAAGACCATATTTCTCTAGCAAGTTGCAGTACATCCGACGACCATGATCTGAATCCGTTGATGATTTGCACAGCCTCCATTGAATCTGACTCCACCAAAAGATGCTTGATCCCGCGCGTCCTTGCCTCCTTGAGTGCCATAGCAATGCTCTCCAGTTCTCCCTGTAACACTGTCCCAACCTGAGTTGTCTTCCCTGATGCCCAAACCAGATTCCCACGGCCCATCATACCGACGATGCCAATAGCTGCTCTCGAGCCTGCGTCAATAGCCGCATCCGTTTGCACAACCCACATTTGCTCCTCCGTTTGAGCCACCCCTTGCGCCTCAAGTTTTCGTTGGTCACGTTGGGTGAGGAATTCTTTGGCATGTCGACGTACCCTACAGGCAATAGCAGCGGCACTTTCACCACTCCCACCATGGACAATAAGGTTTCTGTCCTTCCAGATGAGCCACATAGTGTAGGCAAATAAAACACTTAAGTTCTCTGGGGAATTTGCAAGAAGAGGTACCAAGCAACCCATCCATCAGTTCATCAACAGTCATAGCCGCAGCCCAAGCCAAACCTTCTTCTACGAGCACCAGATCTAATACCTTGGCAGCAAAAGAGCATCCCAATGTAGCATGTTCAATGGTCTCACACATACCATCACACCTAGGACAATCCTTGTCATAGGCGGCGCAAAACCTCCAAAGAAAGCTCCGGACTGGAAGTCTACCATGGAGAGCCCTCCAAAGAAAGTGTAGCACTCGAGGTCCGGCCGGAACACGCCATACTCCTTCCCACCGGTCCTCCTTGCCCACACCAAACACAACAGCATCCTGCATCAGCAATAAATATGTAGAGGCAGTCGTTATCTTCCCAGAGGTGTTAAAAGCCCATCGCCAAACATCATGTCGTCGCAGGTGGATAGCAGAGATGAGCTCAACCATGCTATGATCATAAATTTCATTTTAGAGAACTCTGTTCCAACCAGCATCATTTAACAAGTCCCCAACCACCATATTATCTTGGATGGCGTTCACATTGATGGCAATTGGGCACCTGCTCAAAGCCTCCTCTAAAAGCCAAGCATCGTGGAGGACGTCAAGCCTACTCTGCACCCTTGGAGACCAAACCAAACCCCTCCTCAAGCTGTCCGCTGCCCTACAGAGATATCTCCAATGCAAGGAATGCAACCCCGGATCCCTTTGGGAAGGTAGCACACCCTTCCATTGGTATTTGGCTCTAGCTAACTCGGTCCAGACATTGCCTTCCGCCTCCAAGAACGCCGACATTCTCCTCATCTTTAGTGCTTCCTGCCAAATAGAGAATCTTCTCAGTCCTAGTCCACCATGTTCCTTGGGTGAGCAAACATTTTCCCAAGCCACGATATGAAATCCAGAGTGCTTCCCTCGCCATAGAAACTCTTTGCATATGCGTTCCATTCTATCAACGACAGCGGCTGGTATGTGAAATCCAGAGTCCCCCTTTACTTTACTGTTATACCCCTTGTGTTTTTTTCTTCTTTCTTTTTTTTCGGTTTTGTTTAATTTAAAATAGTAAAAGTTTTAAATTTTAAATAGTAAAAATTTAAATTTCAAAATTTTCCTCCTTTTAAATTACCCCCAACCGGACACGGCTCCCTTTAAATCCCCCCCCCCCCCCCCCCACACACGCGCGCGCGCACGTAGTCCCCATTTACTTTACTCTTATACCCCTTGTGTTTGTTTTTTTTCCTTTTTTTTTTGGTTTTGTTTAATTTCAAATCGTAGAAATTTCAAATAGTAAAAGTTTCAATTTTCAAATAGTAAAAATTTAAATTTCAAAATTTTCCTTCCCCCCCCCCAACCCAAAACCCGACACGACTCCCTTTAAATCCTCCTCTCACACTTTATTTTCAGTCATTCTTCAGTCGCACCTCCCTCCCCTGCTCTCTCCCTCTCAGTCTCTCCTCTTTTCCTACTTTTTCTAGAACAGAGTTATCTTCCTAGTCATCACTTTTCGTAATTCATAAAAGAACATTATAGATGACTACTTCGGTTCAAGTTCATATAATTGTTCATTTGTGAATGATGTTCCTAGTGGGGAGAGCATCTCTATCAACAGTCACGATTATACAGTCGAATTTACCACAGATCAGGTTAGTTATTATCGTTGTTTTATGTTAAGATTGGATAATGTTGCACCTATACATATTTGTTATATTCTTTTATATAGATATTTAAAAGTAGAGAAGATATGATAAATTGGGTGAAGATAGTTGGTATGGAGAAGGGTATTGTGGTGGTTATTAAAACTTTTGTTAAATTAAAATGCGGCAATCTGCCAAAGTGTCATCTTAAGTGCGAAAGAGGAGGAAAGTACAAACCGACACCAAATCTGGTTGATGGACAATCCTTAAAAAAATATTAGGATTAAAAAATGACTCCCAAAAAATACCGCCAAAGTGTCATCTTAAGTGTGAAAGAGGATAAAAGTACAAACCACCACAAAATCTGGTTGATCGGCAATCATCAAAAAAAAAGTACTAGGACTAAAAAATGACTCCAAAAAAATACCGCCAAAGTGCCATCTTAATCGGCAATCATCAAAAAAAAGTACTAGGACTAAAAAATGACTCCAAAAAAATACCGCCAAAGTGCCATCTTATTTTTGTTATATATATATATTATTTTAATCAATATTTTTATATTTTTTAAAATTTTTACAAATAATGACTTCCAAAAACTACAACTAAAAAATAAACAAGAGATTAGAAACATATAATAAAAAAACTGTTTATCCAAAAAGAAAAATAAAGCTGATAAAAAAGAAATAAAATTTATCTAAAAAAATAAAAGTGATTAAAAAAACAAAACTAATGAAAAAAAGAAATAAAACTAAAGAAAACCAACACAAAATTGAGAAGAAAAAAAAAACAGAAACCGGGAATAAAAGGGGAGAAACAAGGAGAGGGGGAAAAGAAAAAAAAGGCGTATACCCCGTTTGGTACGGGGATAGTTAACCCGGGATAAAAGTTACCCGGGTTAACAAGGGAATATTTAATTTATTCAACATTTTATCTCCAAACACCCATAAAAAATTATCCTCATTCCGTCTACTATTCATCACTATTCTTTTCTTATCTTAAATAATCATTATTACTTAATCCAAATAACTTTTATCAAAAAAAAAATGAGGCGGGGGTGCGAGTACGTTGCAGGTCCCATTCTATATACCAGTAGCGTTTGGACAACTTTAATTGTCAGTGAAAGATACAAAAGAAGCCAATTGTCAAAACTTTTGCATCAATGACTGATCCGTACAATCATTTTTCCGCTGAACAACACGAGCCAGCCAGCGGATCCCATTTTGTTTTCCTTCTCGATCAGAAATTTTTTCTAAATCACAAATAAAGTCCTGGAACGGTTTACGTAATTTTTTCTAAAGTTAATTACTACCTGGCCGAAAAATTTTGAACCATAAATAAAGCATTCACTATAGAGAAAACCAACTTTAAATCAGAAATTTGCAGCTATAGATACTCCAAGATTTTGGGCCTTTGAAGCAAGGCATTGATCATATCAGAGTAAGCTCTGGACTACCGGAAACAATGGCAGATAGGCCTCATGTCCTCCTCGTTCCCTACCCTCGCCAAGGCCACATCAACCCCATGCTCCAGTTCGCCAAGATCCTATCGAGCAAAGGCCTCAAAACCACTCTAATCATATGCACCTCCGTCGCCGGCACCCGTCAAGTCGAGCCCGGCTCGCCCGTCACCATCGAGACCATCTCCGACGGCTTCGACGACGTCCAAAGCCGGGAGAAGGCCGGCATGAACGTCTACTACGACCGCCTCCGGGTCGTCGGGTCGCAGCAGCTGGCCGGGCTCATCAGGAGCAAAGCTGCCGCCGGCCACCCGGCGAGGTGTCTCGTCTACGACGCGTGCCTCCCCTTCGGCCTCGACATCGCCAGGCAGCACGGCCTGTCCGTAGCCATGTTCAACACCCAGCCGTGCGGCGTCGGCATTGTGTACTACTACGTGCACCGAGGATGGCTGGCATTGCCGCCGCAGGGCTCAGTTTTCGAGCTGGAGCCGCTGCCGGTGCTGGCCGCCGCCGACCTCCCATCGTTCGTGGCCGTGCCGGACTACAGCCCGACCCACACCGCCTTGTTCGCCAACCAGTTCGCCGACATGAACAGCTGTGATTGGGTCTTCTTCAACGTGTTTCAACAACTGGAGAATACAGTGAGCTAAACAAAACTTTAATTTATGTTGAATTTCATCAAAAAAAATAAGCAAAAACATAATTTTTAGTGCTTTTTTTAAATATAAATTGATGTAGGAAATCAACTGGCTGGCAAAGTTCATCCCAAAAATCCAAGGCATTGGGCCTCTAGTCCCCTGGAAATACTTACAAGAGAAATCCACGAGCGATAAAAGTTACGGTGTGGATCTCTGCAAGGTTGAGGGAGAGTCATGGATGAGTTGGCTTGATGGAAAGGAAGAAAGATCAGTGATTTATGTGTCATACGGCACAGTTTGCAGTCTAGGAACTGAGCAGATCCTAGAATTTGCAAATTTCCTGGCGGAGACCAGGTATTTTTTCTTGTGGGTGGTCCGATCGATCGACAAGGATAAGATTCCGGCGGAGCTGATGGAGAAGGTGGCGGCCGGGGACAAAGGGCTGATAGTGTCGTGGTGCCCGCAGCTGCAGGTCCTGGCTCACCCGGCGGTGGGGTGTTTCGTGACGCACTGCGGGTGGAACTCGACGCTGGAGGCGATATGCCTTGGGGTGCCGACGGTGGGGGTGCCGCAGTGGATGGACCAGCCGACGAACACCAAGTACGTCGAGAGTGTGTGGAGAGTCGGAGTGCGAGCCGGAGCCGATGAGAAGGGGATCATGAGGAAGGATGAGCTGCTGAGATGCGTGACGGAGGTGATGGAAGGCGAAAGAGGGGAGGAGATGAGGGAGAATGCTAAGAAATGGCGAGAGTTGGCGGCGAAAGCTTTCGATGAAGGCGGAGATTCTATGAAGAACATTGACGAATTTGTAGCTGGAATTGTAGGTAATTAGAAGCTAGTGACTGTTGTCTTTGCCAATTCTCGGAGATCTGATTGAAATGTCATCAGATAGATATATTTGCAGCATCTTCAATAAAGAGAAGTGTGAAGATTTGCTTCTGTCATTAAGAATCTGTGAATCTGAAAGTATGTTTTAGATGTGTTGTAATTTACTTGATTAGACTCTTACATGCAATCAGGTGTTTTCCCTTGCATTACTTTGATGAATTAAAGAAGCCCTTAATAACTTGATGGAAGTTGGTGGAATTGGAGGTCGATAAGAAATGAGAGTGTGTACAAGAATCGACTGGCCTTGTCTCTTTTGGAAGATTGGCAGTCATTGACTGATTTTTGTGGTTAAACTATTATAAGAGAGGAAGAGTCTTTAGCTTCTCGCATAAATTTCTTCCATATGTTCCTCAAGTCTTTAGCTTCTTCTGCATAAATTAATTTCTTCCACATATTCCTCAAGTCTTTAGCTTCTTCTGCATAAATTTCTTTATTCCGCATATTCCTTAATTGAGTCTTTCTTTAGCTTCTTCTGCATAAATTTCTCTTCCGCATATTCCTTGAGTCTTTAGCTTCTGCATAAATTTCTTCCTACCAATTTTTGTCGAAATTTTAGGATAGTTTTAAACACAAATAATTAATTTGAAAGTTTTCGAGAATAAATTATGTAAGGTTTTTTGTTTTATTAATATAAACCTGTTAGGTTGGATTATTTGTAATATAAATTAATATTCAAAGAGCTCAACATGCACAATCTCCAAAACTCAAATCGGCAGCTTGATTCGGAGGCCCGCGAGTCATGAATCTAACTTGAGCCTGACCTATCTGACCTATAATTGTGAGGAGCCGAGCCTGCTCTTGTTTTAGGATAAGAATTCAAATGCAAACACCACCCCTACCACACACACACACACACACACACAACGTGACAACCAAACAGCTCTGCATCTTTACAAGCTCATGGATCAATGTTCAGCTAGAAGAGGAAACTTTTAGCTAAAACACATGCAGTAAAGGATACAGCTGGGTCTTCTGGAGGTTTACATAGAAGAGGGCTATGTTTTCAAGTTCACCTGAAACAAGAAGCAAAGAAGATAGCTGAAGCTTAACATAGAGGGAAGTCTGCAGCCACTGTTTGGGTCATGACCAGCTTCATGGAAAATAAAGAATGGGTAGCTGCAAAATAGCCTGAAAGCATTGCAGCGTACTTGATAGCAAGTTAACTATTCTTATCTAAGTTGTCTGCTCCAGACTAAAAGGCAAGCAGCAGAGCTATTACTCTGAGCCAGGTCGAGACCAGCTGGCGAGTCAAAACTGAAGCCTTTCAAAGATATATTGAGTTGAAGTGAAGCAGTGGAGGTTAAGAACTCTGGTTTTATTCTCAACAAAGGTAGAGAGTGAGGGGCAACTTATCAAAGTGAGCTGAAATTCAAGCTTCCTCACTCCGAGCTGCAACTTCAATAAACAGGTTCTTCATCCTTGTAGCTATTCAAGGATTAATATATGAAGAAGAGGTTCTTCAGTTACTTGGAGGAGTCCAAGTCAAATCGAAGGTGGAATCCTTCATCCTTGGTGGATTCCAAGGAGCTTCAAGAAGAGAGGAGGAGTCTTCTATCTATCTCAACTTTGAGTAGAGTTGATAACCAAGCTTTTGTATTTTTGTCTTAGTTGACACTGAGTCGAGGAGTCGAGCTCAGTTGCTAACAACCTGGTTGATGAGGAGTCATCTTGGAAAGGTGTTAGCTGTACAACTGTTAAGATGAAGATCTAATGCCTGGTTTGGGTGGTCTCCGATAGAGGACCCGTGGTTTTTTCCCAGTTGGGTTTTTCCACGTTAAAAAATCCTTTTGTGTTTGTGATTGCGCTTAATTTTGTCTTCCTCTCTGCTTGTTACTTCATGACAGTACTATACTAGCTAATCTGCCTTTCAAGTGTTCGATACTTTGTATGTTAGAAGTTTATCACTTGATAGCTTTGCCTATGTGATTGAGTGGTATCATTGATGTCATAGAAGCAAGTTTAGGCTATTCATGGGGGGTTTATTTTCTTCAGAGACATAAACATATAGGACAGAGAACTGGTATTTAGTTTATCATTGCCTCATTGGGTCCAAATAGGAAATTAAATGCTTAAATTTGGATTTGAAACTCAATTTGAGTTCTAATCATATTATTTGAAATATAATGATTCAATTTAGATCTGAAATCCCATTCAGTTCCTATTCATATCAAACTGAGCTAGGGATTAGAGTATATAAGATTAATCCAGAATAGGCTGAACAATATAAGTGTAGCTTATAATTCTCTTTGTACAAAATCATATAAATCACATAAAAAAACGTATCATAAAATCATTCAAACGATTATTATATTAATGAGCATATATATACAGTT
>OY986975.1:18460498-18563401 GCA_963920575.1 Narthecium ossifragum | reverse complement strand
TAGCAAGCTTTGTCGGATGTCTTTCTATTGACCGTCACCCTGTGTCATTGAGTGGATGTCAATGTGCCAAAGTAAATGCTTTCGTACATTGTGAATGTGAGCATTCAACTCCTCCTAGCAGATCAAACACTTGGCTTGGACGAAGGTAACATTATTTAGTTCATTTGGGTCCGATATGTACTATATTCTTTCGAATATATCCCACTCTTTAGATTTTCACGGCCGCTTCGACGAAGAAAGGGAATCCGTGGCAGCGACGAACACGACTTGCGATTGCCCTCCTCCTTATGTGGACTCCTTATTAAGGTTGATGGGATGGGCATCACATCCTATTGTAAATGATGGAAAATTTGGATCCATGAAAATTTGACAGATAGAGAGTTGGGAGCTTGAATGAGAGAGAGAAAGTTCTTAGAGACTTAGAGATTCAGAAGATGATTTGAAACTGGTGGGTTCAAAATAAAATGAATGATCTATTTTATAGATGATGTCTAAAGAGCATTTGACAAAAATGCCTTTAAAATCAGACCATTTATGGCCATTATGTGAGGGTAAATCACGGTTGACAAATTACCCCTAAATATGGCCATTTTTTTTTACCATTTTTTAGAGCAAAATGGTCATTATAGATGGCATTTAGAAAAGAAAAAGAAAAAGAAAAGGATTTAAAATCAAAAATGAATTTTAAAGTACTAAGGTCTAAATTGCCTTTAAAATATAGCCGTTTATAAAGGACAAAATAGTAATCTATACTAAAAAAACAAAAATTTCAAAAATATTTAAAATACGCAAAACAAAATTTTCAAAAAATATTTAAAAAACCTGAACCGGTCCGGGCCGGGCCCACCCTGGTTTTAGTCGAGGCTACCCGAACCCGGCCCCAAGCCCATTAATACCTGACTCTCAGGGCCCAGACCCGCCTTTTGTCCAGGCCTTGTCCCACCTATTTTTACTGATGGGAATAAAAGAAAGAAAACACTAATAAATACAAGCAACAAACAAGTTCTTACTCTCGTCCTTTTCAATTTTCTACACATCGCTGTGTCGATGTGTCGCTGTGTGTATATACAAAGCAAAAACAAATGGTCCCACTCCCACCTATTATTGTGTCCTAATAGTCCTATGGCGTGACAAAGTTTGAGATTGGGTATAAACTTATGCTTTCTATCATTTCTCTGAACTTAATATCCAAAAATTTAAACAGTACCTAGCTATCAAGTTGTATCCAATCAGAAAACCGAGCAATAGGAAGTTCAATTAACAAGAACAGATACATCATAATCTAGACAACTTGTCTGCATTAAAGACTTGATTGATAGAAAGGACCACAACAGTAATCTTATCCCTGGCTAGCCAATCCATGTGAGCAGCACTTGGCTACGAAGTCCACGATGTTCTTATCCGAGCTGCCACCTTCAGTCACAGCCGCCTTGGCTGACTCCCTCCACTTGTCCGCATTCTTCCTCATTTCTTGGCTCCTCTTGCCATCCATCACCTCTCTGACGCACCTCTCCACCTCCTCCCTCCGCGCAACTCCGGCCTCGTCCTTCCGCGCTCGCACCCCGACCTTCCACACATCCTCGATGTACTTGGCATTCGTAGGCTGATCGGTCCACTGCGGCACCGCCACAATCGGCACGCCGAGGCTCAGGGCCTCCGTAGTTGAGTTCCAGCCGCAGTGCGTCACGAAACACGCCACCGCCTCATGTGCCAAAACTTCCAACTGCGAGCACCAACTCACCACCAAACCCTGCTCCGACGTGTCCTCCATGAAGTTCTCCGGGAGGTTGCCGGTCTCAATGGCTTTCACCACCCAGAGGAAGTGCTTGCCGCTGCTCTGCAAGCCTCGAGCGACCTCCTCCATACGGGTGGAGGCGAGGTCGAAAGTGCTCCCGAATGATACGTAGACGACCGACATGGGCGGCTTTGCATCGAGCCATTGCTTGCATGTGCCGTAATCGGGCGTCAAGAGGCTAAAGCCGTACTGCGAGTCACCGGGGATGCGGTTGTCAAGATACATCGCCGGCACCGTTGGCCCAATCGTTCTCGCTCGCAATGTCGACTCCATCCATTCTGCCTCCTGCTCATGTTTCACGAATACATGATTACAACCATGCATGATTCTAAACTTTGATGTTTTGATAGAGAAACAGGAGAGAGATTGGATTGCTACCTGGCGTTCTAATTCGAGGAAGGAATTAACCAGCAAATAATCGGCTCGGTCCACGTTGGAATGCTGCTTCAGTACCAAATCTAGAAAAGCCGGATAAGCCGACCGATCCGGTTCCACCAAAAACGACGGCATATCCCTCGGCTCCAGCCGGTTCAGATAGGGACTTACTAGCTCCGGTTCGGACCAGGGCAGCTCTATTTGACCGTGAGCCGCCAACCAGTAGACCTGGTCCACCGCGCACGATTGCGTGAAGAATGTGACGCAGAACAAGCCGAACTTTTTCCCGACGTCTAAGGCCCAGGGAAGTGACGAATCATAGACCAGAGCCCGAACCGGTCGGCCCTCGGCTCGCTGGACCGTGATCAGCTCGGCTAGTGAGGCCGAACCGAATGACTCGACCCGGGCTATGAGCTCTTGGGTTGAGCCGGCTTGGGCGAGCCCGGATTCGTCGCCGCCGTAGGAGATAGGCACGACGGCGACGGGGCCGATGCAGGCGGGGAGGCCGGCGGAGGCGATGGAATCACGGGTGGCGGCCAAGGTGGCACGTAGGCCGTAGGTGGTTAGGCGCTTGCCGAATTGGAGCATAGGGTTGATGTGGCCCTGGGCGGCGAATGGCAGCAGCAGCACATGAGCACCACCGCCGCCGCCGGCATTGGTGGCTCCTTCGCCGGCCATCCTTTGTTTCAGTGTGATGTGTTTTAGTTCTCAGCTGCAAGAGTTATTGTATTATATATGAAACGAGTCAGGCCGGCAGTCAGCATCAGCAGTGATGTCATCATGAGTCTTTTTGAGATTTCATTTTGTTGATGATAAACGCGGAAAGCTATGTATATAATATGCATTCAAGAGGAAAAACAGTACTTGGACTACAAGTAATGTGCAGTCATACTTGATGAACGAGCTCCAAGATAGATCAATATATATCCCAATAATTTCATGAATGTTGTAACTCGTGAACACCTGAAACAAAAAAAAGTGAACACATAATCATATATGGATGCCATGCATATGCGTTTTGTGTGAGATTAGCTTATTTCGGGTTAATGGGAGTTAATGGATTTTATGGTTAGCTTATTCTGGATTAAAAAAGTTAAAGAACGGGGATAGAAAAAAATAGAGTGGTGATGATAGATGTTTTAAGAATAAAATAGTAATGATTACTTTTGATATTTGAAGATAAGTGTAGGCAGTGACGAAGCCACATGAGGGCAATGGGAGCTGCCCCTTGACTTTCGATAACATTGTAAGGTATTATACCTATGTAGCTTTGGACCTTTGGTTGACTCGGTCAAAATAGATATGGGATGAGTAATTTTTAAGGGATGACCAGATGATGACGTATTGGGATTTGGATGCTATATAGCTTGGTTGACTTGATCAAAATAGACAATAGACGGGATGAGTAATTTTTAAGGGATGACCGGATGACCGGATGACCTATTGTGACTTGGATGCTATATAGCTTTGGTTGACTCGGCCAAAATAGATTGTATGAGTAATTTTTAACTACAAAGGAGGGATGACCGGATGATCGTATCGGGACTTGGTTGCACCCATTACGGAGACGGAGGATCAAATCTAATTTTCTAAACCTAATTGTTCGTATCTCTCCGTGCGGCTCCTTCAGTCCTTCTCCGACCGGCGACTCCGAGTCTCCGACCATCCGACAACTTTGGCGACGGACCGACGGTGGTACGTCATGATCATACTTTTCTGGACTTTGGTTTTCTATCTTGTTTCTTATCGTGTTCCTATTTTCTTGCGCTTTGGTTTTCTATGTCTTGTTTTGTATTGCAAGATTTTTTTTTTATTTGGTCTATGATTGCTAGTATCTATAATTTCTAGGTCCCTGTTAATTAAGATGCTTTTCAATTATTTGAGATATCCTTTTTGTTCAATATTTTGTCATATTTATTAGGTTCAATCATGGATAAATTTGTTATTAAAAGAAAGTTAAATCCATCACCTCCTACTGTAGAAGATGTTGATCATAATGAAGCAAAAGTTCTTCCAGATACTAGTGCCAAAAGATTTTATGATTCCACATCATAGATTAATTTAGAAGATCTTTCGGCAGATCCTGGTTTGCGACCTAAAATTTCAGACTATCCTATTAGAGACCGTCATTCCATTCGCAGAGCATATTTACAAAAAGGACATTGTCAACCTCGTCAACATATTTTTCCTCAGAAAAAAATAAGAAATGCAACTCGAAGGTTCAACCCTTATTGGTTTAATGAGTTTGAAGCTTGGTTGGAATATAGTGTTGCAAAAGATGCTGCATTTTGTTTGCATTGTTATCTTTTTAAGCCAGATTTTGGAGAGCAAGGTGGCGGTGACGCCTTTATTACTGAAGGTTTTACAAATTGGAAAAAAAAAGAAAAGTTTCGTGCGCACGTAGGAGGGCCTAATGCCTAATAGTGCTCATAATCAAGCATACATAATGTGCCAAAATTTGTTGAATCAAAACCAACATATTGAGACTTTTCTCCATAAACAATCAGAGCAAGCAAAGATGGATTATAGAATTCGTTTGACTGCATCTATCAAGTGCATTCGATTACTTCTTCGACAAGGATTATCTTTTCATGGCCATGATGAATCAGAAGAATCAATTAACAGATAGAATTTTTTAGAGCTTTCACAGTTCTTGGCTGAAAATAACAAAGAGGTTGAAAGTGTTGTTCTAAAAAATGCTTCAGAAAATTTGAAGATAACGTCATCTGATATACAAAAAGATGTTGTTGGTGCTTGTGCAATTGAAACTTTGGATGCTATTATCACTGACATTGGAGATTCATTGTTTTCTATTATGATTGATGAATCTCGAGATATTTCTATCAAAGAGCAAATGACGGTCGTTTTACGATATGATAATAAGAATGGCTCTGTAATAGAACGTTTTGTTGGAGTTGTGCATGTTAATGGTACGACAACTCTTTCATCGAAGAAAGCAATTGAAGCACTATTTTCTAAATATGGATTAAGTATTAAAAGACTACGAGGTCAAGGCTATGATGGTGCTAGTAACATGCAAGGTGAATTCAATGGTCTCAAAGCTCTTATTTTGAAAGAAAATGAGTATGCTTATTCTATTCATTGCTTTGCACATCAACTACAGTTAGCTCTTGTGGATGCCACTGAAAATCATTTTCAAATTACTACTCTTTTTGTTTCAATTTCTAGATTAGTGAATATTGTTGGAGCATCATGTAAACGAAAAGATCTTTTATGAGATAAATAAAATTTCAAAGTTTTTGAGGCAATTGCTCGTGGTGAACTTGTGACTGGATGGGGCCTCAATCAAGAGACTAGCCTAAAAAGGCCAAGTGATACTCGTTGGGGTTCACATTATACTACATTACTAAGATTGATTTCTATGTATCCTTCTGTGATTGAAGTTCTTCAGATTGTGAAAGATGATGGAACAACTCTTGAGCAAAGAGTTGATGCAGGTGTTTTATTGGATTTGTTACATTCTTTTGAGTTCATATTTAATTTGCATTTGATGAAAAATATTCTTGGAGTAACATATGAACTCTCAAAGGCACTACAAAGGAAAGAGCAAGATATTGTAAATGCTATGAATCTTGTTAGAATATCAAAGGAGAGATTGCAGAAGATGAGAAATGAAGAGTGGGATTCTCTATTCGATGAACTATCTTCATTTTGTAAAGATTATGATATTGAAGTTTCTTGTATGAGTGATAAGTTCCTACCTTCTGGCCGATCGTGTAGAAAGGGTGAAGATATCACAAATGATCGTCACTTTTGTATCGATTTATTCTACACAGTAATTGATATGCAACTTCAAGAGTTGAACAATCGATTTAATGAGGTGAATACAGAATTGTTGCTTTGCATGGTATGTTTAAATCCGAAAGATTTATTTTCATCTTTTGACAAATCAAAATTGATTCGTCTTGCAAGATTCTATCCGGTTGAGTTTTCAGAAGTGGATCTTATGGCTCTTGCAAATCAACTCGAGACTTATATTATGGATGTGCGTTCTAGTGACAAGTTTATAGAATTGAATGACATAACTGAGTTTGCAAAACAAATGGTTAAGACTGGAAGAGATATAGTATATCCATTGGTTTACATGCTTTTAAAGTTGACACTGATTCTACCAATTGCAACAACAACTGTTGAAAGAGCATTTTCAGCTATGCATATCATGAAGAATAAATTGCGAAATCGAATGGGTGATGAATGGTTCAACGATTGTTTGGTTACATATATTGAAAAAGATGTTTTTGATAGCATTGATAATGAGAAAATCATCCAACGATTTCAAAATATGAAAACTCGTCGAGGAAAATTGTAAAAGGTATCTTTTTATATAAAGAATTATCTATTCTATTGGTTTTCTTTTCTTAAAGCATTTATGTTCTCATTTTTTTAAACATTTTCTCTATGTGTAGGTAGTACCGTAGTAGCATATTACTGGCAATCGGATGCTCGAACGCAGATACGTGACATTATATGATTATATTTACTCACATATATAGACAGTCTTGTAGTTATTTTCATGAATTTTTTTTCATTTAAGATTCTTGACAAATTCTATGTCACTCGTAAAAAAAAATATACTTAATAACTTTGAACACATGTTTACTCTATATACTTATATACATTTTGCCCCGCCACCCCCCCCCCCCCCCCCCCCCCCCCCACCTTCATATGTGTTTATCATGTTCCCATAGATATGTATGACCACTTCACCTTATTAGTAAACTTCTGTGGCCTCTAAAATAGAAGCCTCTTGGTAGATAAATGTATATAAGTAAAAGGGAGCATACATTATACCTATGCTCTCTTACTTTCCTCTCTAACTTTATTATGTTTATCTTTTAAGTTTCAATTATTTATAACATGTTATCAAGACGAGACTCTAAGTTTAGGCGTGGAGGATCACCTTTCAGTAGTCAAATCATCTTTCAGTAGTCAGAAAGTCTCTATCTTTCACATTTTGTGTTTTTAATTCCTAATCATTTTGCAATGTCGAAAATTACGAGCATTGAATTTATGACCCTCGATGTTTTGGAAGAAATGATATGTTCTGAATGCTTGATGCTGAAATCCACCTTGATGCCATAAATCTTGGAAACACGATTAAAGAAGGAAATCAAGCATTCCTGCGGGATCGCTCCAAAGCAAAGATTTTCCTTCGACATCATCTCCATGAAGAACTGAAAGCGAAGTATCTCATGGTGAAGTACCCGTCTGTAATCCTCCCAAAAGGTCGCTATAATTGGATACACTTGCAGCTGCAGGATTTTAGAACTGTTAGCGAGTATAACTCTGTATTGTTTAAAATCAGCTCGCATATAATATTATGTAGTGAGAAAATTACTGATAAGGATATGTTAGAGAAAACATATTCCACTTTTCAAGCCTCGAATGTGCTCTTGCAGCAGCAATATCGAGAACATGGATTCATCAAATACTCTTAGTTGATATATGGTCTCCTAATAGCTGAGCAAAATAATGAGCTTTTGATGAAAAATCACCAGTCTCGACCAACTAGCTCCTCACCTTTCCCTGAAGCAAATGTGATATCATGCCAAGGTTGAGGGCGTGGTTACGATCACAAGCATGGTCGTGGTAAGGTTGCACACCGAAACCACGGAAGTCACTATCAAAACAAGATTATCAAGTCGTACCACCAGGATTGGAATAATGCAGAGACAAATGAAGGGAAAGGTTTGCAGAATAAACCTCCTAAGAACAATGACGATGTCAACTATAGGTGTGGCATGAGGGACCATTGGTCACAAACATGTCACACACCTAAGCACTTGGTGGATTTGTATCAAGTCTCGATTAAGGACAAGGGCAAAATAATCGAATCAAATTTTACAAACTGTTATGAGCATGAAGACTCCACTCCTGATAACTCAGCAGAAGCTAACTACTTTGATGATATTACTCATCTTGACATTTCTGATTTCCTCGAGAATTAAAATGGAATTGTCTGCACCAACTAAAGCTACTTTTTGTTATCTTGTACGCCTTATCTTACTCATTATAATAAAATAATAATCGATTTTATTTTATACTTGCATATGTGTATAGAGCGATGGATCATACCAATGCATTGACTAGCTCAAAGAGGAATGGAAAATATAATGTTTAGTAGATAGTGCAACATCACATACCATCCATCGGGAGAAGAAACATTTCTTGCACTTGACATTAGCTGAGGCTAATGTAAGCACAATATCATGCACTTCAAATTTGATTGAAGGTTCCGAAAGAGCCTTTGTGGTATTATCAAGAAGTACAAAGCTCTATATTGAAGATGCCTTGTATTCAGCTAGATTCAGAACAAATATGCTTAGCTTCAAAGATTTCTGCTACAATGGATATCATATTGAAACTACAAATTAAGGTAATATAGAATAGATTTATTTTACTTATTTATTTCAGGCCAGAAAAGCATTATAGAGAAATTCTTTGCTTAATTTCTCATCAGGTTTATACTATACGACTATATGGTCGATAGAGTCACATGCAGTGATGCACCAGAAGTGCTATGACCCAAAACTTTTTTACTCTGGCCTGAAACAGAAGATTCTTTTTTACAAGTGCTCATGTGTGTGCTATCTGCTCACTTGGAAAAATAGTCATCAGACCATCTCCTTCAAAAATTATATTAGAGTATCCTGACTTTTTACAACGAATTCATGGTGATATATGTGGACCTAGCCACCCAGCGTGTGGACCATTTCACTACTTTATGATACTTATAGATGCATCAACACGACGGTCACATGCAAGTTTTCTTTCTACTCAAAATGTTGCATTTGCTCGAATTCTTGCACGAATTGTTCGCTTATGAACTCAATTTCCAAATTATCCCATTAGGACGATTCATTTGGATAATGCCAGGGAATTACGTCCCAAACATTCAATGACTAATGCATGTCAATAGGAATAGGCATTGAAGACCATGTGGCACATGTTCATACTCAAAATGGTTTAAAAGAATCTTTTATTAAACGCCTTCAGCTGATTGCTAGACCTTTACTTATGAAAGCTAAGTTACCTATTTCTACTTGGGGACACGCCATATTGCATGCAGCATCCTTAGTGCGAGTTTGACCAATTTCCTATCATACATATTCACCTTCGCAACTAGCTTTTGGGCTGCAACCAAATATCTCACATTTATGAATATTTGGATGTGTTGTATATGTGCCAATTTCACCTCCACAACGAACTAAAATGGGACCTCGGCGCCGTCTTAGAATATATGTTGATTTTGATTCACCCTCTATCATAAGATATCTTGAACCTTCTACTGGAGATATTTTTAAAGCACATTTCGCAGACTGTCACTTTGATGAGACAGTTTTCCCTTCAATAAGGGGAGAAAAAGCAAAACCAGTGCCAAATCATGAAATCACTTGGAATACCTTGAATTTATCTCATTTTGATTATCGATTTAATCAATATGAACTTGAAGTTCAAAAGATCATTCATTTGCAAGAAATTGCAAATCAATTGCTAGGCGCATTCATCGACACAAAGAAAGTGGCAAAGTCACATATACCAGTTGCAAATGCTCCAGCTCGAGTTGAGATCATGTAGGGCAATCGACTAATGCAGCAACAAATGACTCCTAGATACGCTTGAAGCATGGACGATATGTCGGTTCAAAGGATAAAGTTCCCCGAAAGTGAAAATCACAAATAATTAGTGCTTCTGGAGAGACTAATATCACTTCCGAAGAGGCTAATGGTGCTTCTGAAGAAACAATATCCATTGACCACTCCGAATTTACTAAAGAAATTTCTCCAGAAGTGATTCAACTACATGAAAATAATGAGATCTCAATAAGTTATAGAGAGAGATGGGATAGAAATAAAGTGCTTGTCGACAGCGCATTTGCATATGTAGTTGCTCTTAATATTACCAGAAATAATGAAGAGATTGAACAAAAAACCATCGAATAGTGTTGACGTAGAATTGACTGGCCAAAATAAAAAGAAGCTATTCAAGCTAAATTAAACTCACTGGAAAATTGAAATGTATTTGGACCAGTAGTTTAGACACCAGAAGATGCCAAACCAATGGGATACAAATGGGTACTCGTACGAAAGCGAAATGAGAAAGATGAAATCATACGATATAAAGCACGGCTTGTAGCTCAAGATTTCTCGCAGAAACTTGGTATAGATTATGAGGAGACTCACTCTCCTGTAATGTATTCAATAACCTTTCGTTTCTTAATTGGGTTAGCCGTCTCTGAATGACTAGATATGCATCGAATGGATGTAGTCATAACAAACTTGTATGAGTCACTAAATAGTGACATCTATATGAAAGTCTTTGAAGGATTTAAAATGCATGAAGCAAATAAAAGATAAATCTCAGGATTTGTACTTTATCAAACTTCAAAAATCCTTATACGGGCTGAAGCAATATGGGCGTGTTGGCCTGATGGGTTGCAGGCCTGAGCTGCATCTGTGAAGACCCATACCTCCAACCCGATCCGACCGCATTAGGTCGAGGGTTTGAATTGGTTGGTTTGGCTCGGTTGGCCTTGGTTTGCGATCGGTTGACCGCATTGCTGTTTTGGGACCCCAAGGGTAATTTGGTAAATTATGCCTTGGTGGTTGGTTTGATACCCGTGTAGTGCACACATTGTCTTACATTGATGTATGTAATTGATTATAACTTTAGGGGTGCTTTCGATCGGAAGATTGGGGCTCGATCGGGAAAGATCGAACCGGACGGTCGAGATCAATTCAGATTTCTATATAAATCCCCCTCCCCTTTCACTCTCTTCCTCTTTTCTTTCTCTCTCTCCATCGACTGCCATTTGGAGTATGGATTGCGGATGCGTGGATTAAATTGTAGCGGCGAGACTTGGGAGATTGGTAGATCGTCTATCCAGCTAGTACAAGTAGATGCTTCTACCCTAATCATGTGATTAGGTTTGCCTAGGATTGCTTTGTGGATGTTTTAATATAGTGGTACTTGTTAGAATGTGATGTAAGTTTGTATTCCAATGTAATCGACGTTTTAAAAACACATGGATGTTTCGGCTTTGCGCTTCGTCTGTCGATTTCGTTTCTATCGTTGTTTTATCGGTTTTGTCGGCTTTTCGACTGAAACAAGCCATATCTGATATTTTGCTATTGAAATCTTGTTTTCGTGATGGAAATAGATTGTCAACATTCTTCTCCAGCTCCCCTCAAAGTTTGGTTGAATTCCAACATGTTTTGATAGATCAAATACAAGAAACTGGATTTTCGGCACTATTCATATGTTTGGCCAACATATGAAGTATCCATCTTCATGCCTCAATCTTCATAAGAATGAAGATCGATCTTTTAGTTGCATGGCAGAGGATATGCATTGGGAAGATCAATCTACATAGGCATGAAAATCGATCTCTTGCATGGTAGAGGACCTCCATATAGACGATCGATCTTCATGGGCATGAAGATCGATCTCTTCTGTGCTGATTAGAAGGTTTCCTGTTTTTAGCTAAATAGTCATATTCATGCTTGATGCCTAGGTCCTTTGTGCATGATCTCATGATACTTTCGATATGAAAGTTGTAGATCTTCTAATCTACTTTCCAACGTCACTGATTGCATAATTTTCTGATGTTCCTATGATTTATGACGAATTGTTTCGTAAGCTGCGACGAGGTAGAGATTAAGGAAGGATCGATCTTCTGGGCATGAAGATCGATCTCTTATGCACAATTAGTTGAAACTGTTCCCGATTTTCAAGATTTTGACTTCCATTCAATCCAAAATTCTTGCATGTTTTTCCTAACGAAGAGTAGTGCATAGTATGAGATTTAAATCGGGATTTTGACGTTTTACCCTCGAATTTCGCGACACATGGTTTGTGATTGTTTAAATGCTTTCCTTAACCACTTGCATATAGCTCTATATGTAGTAGACCCGTATGTGGAGTCGGACCCTATTAGTAAAGGGTTGTGGTTAACCATGGGAGTGATGACTCCCGAGATTGTGTAAATAAATGGGCCGACGGTGTGCCCTACTGCATTAATTAATAGCCCCGTTGATAGTTGCCGTGTGCCGGGAGCATAACATGTTGTATTCTTAATCAAAGTAGTTGATTGTTGGTTAGCCGGGGTTGTTTCCCCGTTGTAGAAATTACGGTTGACTGTTGCGGATGCCGTCGTAATGCCGGAATTGGATCCTAATTGTTCGCTAATGACCCACGTCACCATTGTAGTAGTTAAATACTTTGACTTAAGACTTATCAGCTTTGTAGCATTTTCACCCCGCTTGGGCTAGGTGTGTGCTTTGCCTAGCCCTATTTATTGTATGACATATTGTTGCATGCATGAGCTTAATGATATGTGCGTAAACATTGCATGCATTTGACTGCATTAAAGACATTCCTGGTTAGGCGTGGGAAATGGGTTGATCGGCAATCCGAGGGCTCGGGCAGCTCAAATCTAGCTTTAGGACCAAAACTGGGTAGTAAAATTTAGGATGTAATTGTTCTGTTAATCTTATGTTATCGAGGTTGATGTCTAGTTGGGCACAGTTACTCTAATTGAGGTTTAGAGGTTATCCTAGAGTTCCAGTCTCAGTTTCAGTGTTAGGGGAAGTTATGTACCAACCTAGGTCCTACACCATGTTGTTTCAGCGCTGGAGCGCTTGGTTGTAGAGAGGGGCCATTGTTGGCACGACGGGGGGGTCAACTTGAGGTGACGCCCTGGGGTAGGCGGTGGACGTAATGTGAGTTTCGCCTAAAACTGAGATGGAACTTGAAACTTTGTAGTTCCCTTTCCTTTCAGTGTGACGTAAAATAGAACCTTACTGAGCTTATCGCTCACTCCTACACATGCTTCGTGTGTAGATGCAAGCGCTAGCTCTTCTACCGTAGCTCCAACTGGACAGACCTTTGGCGGTGCGTTGACTTCAGTAGGTGCTTGAGGATCTTGAGGGTCCAGTTATACTTCTACAGATTTTGTTGTACAGTTATAATTTGAGAATTATATTAAATGTATAATTTCTCTCTTTGAGAAATTTGTTGTATTGGTTGCATAATTGAAGAACGATTGTACTTTTAGATTTTGTATCATATAATAATAAATTATTAGATTACAGTTTTGCCCTTAAATTAATTTTGTTTCAAATTAACTGTGAAATTTCTAATGTATCGTGTCAGATTTAAAGCAAATAGTAGTATGTTCCCTCACATCTCGGTCCGGATGGGTTTTCTGGGTCAGTGTGTGACAACATCTCCCTTTGATTTGCCCTTGTTGCTGGGTTGGAGGCCCAGGGCAGGTTGTGGGCTGCTGGGTGTCCCACCTACAGCTCTCATGTAGCAAAATTTTGACACGCCTTGGAAAGTGTCGTTACCTTAACAAGAACGCCAAAATTACAAATTTATAATCAAACTACTAACTAACTACTTTATGGGTAGATAGTAGCAAGTCCGAGTCGGTCCACAGGGAAAACAGGATTAAGCCTAATTACCGTGCATAGTTCTAAATCAAAAGTTAAGGAAGATAGATGATAGTTGGTCTTTAAACTAAATTGGGAGAATAACACTAGGAGAAAAATCTAGGAAGTTCTAATCCGTAATCGAGAGCTATCTAGGCATTCCTAGGATAAGAGCAATTCAATAAGTTCAAGATGGTTTTCTAGGGTTGATAGAAGATCGGCTAGGTCCACTATCACTCAACATAGATTCATTAGAAGCCTATGTCGGAATGAAGAACAAATCAGCGGATAATTGGTATGAAAATAATCAAAGTGGTTCTAGCACTTTGAGATCGCCTAATCGATAAAGATAAAGAATGAATCGTAGGTTACAATCATAGGTCTTAATGGTTCTAGCATTAAGGCAGTAGTTCTAGCACTCCAACAATCATAAGCTAGGGTTTAGAATCCAATCTAAAGATCTAACATGGTTCTAGCATGAAAGCAACTTGAACAAGTCCTAATCCTAGCCTCTAACATGCAATGCTCAAAACCAGCGAGTGTAATCTCAGCGTAACTTTCACATCCGAACTCGAAACAAGGCGATTCAAGATTCGTTGGAAAGCTAAGACAGAGATCTACAACTTTTATGTTTTGAGTTTTCACAAAATCCGGCTGTAAACCCACGAAAAAACCGAGACAAGACAGACCGAAATTAGGGCACAAAGAACAAACAATTCATTCACCAAAAGAAATATTACCAATAGATATAAACTCTGAAATCAATCCATTAAACCATCATTAAGTACATGCTCAGATCCATAGGAAAAAACCTAGATAAACACCCTATTACATCATAGAATTTCCTAGACTAAAGATTTACCTACTCATCTTGAAGAGACGATCCATTGGAGAAGGTTGATGACGCGCTCCCGCCATGGATCTATCTTCAAGATCTAACCCTAATGTTTATGGAGGGAGAAGAGCCAAGGAAACACCCAGAAGGAGAAGAAAATTCGTCCTTGGGTGGCTGCCAAAAATCCTCTCAAAAGGTCTATTTATAAGCCTTAATCAAACCCTAACTCGGATTAGATCTCAACCCTTTATTTTTCCCCCAGCATCAAATGAGATCGATCTCCATTGGAAATGGGATCGATCTCCTTCATTCGTGACCTCAAAATCTGGGTGATGCCCGACCAATATCGATCTGCTTTGGAAAGCGGATCGATCTGGTTTTTTCGTAACTGCTTCTTCTGCACCTCTGTACTAAAAATAGCATATCTTCCTCTAGGAAACTCCAAGTCAAGAACCGTAAAAAGTTCTGAAATCTAGACTTCAAGATCTTTTCAACCATATATAGCACATCATCTGCTTCTTCTTAAGAAGGTACAGTTTAATCTTCAAAGATGGCCCACCTTTGCTCCTTTGACTTCGCAGGTTCTTTATTTGTTCGTTTTAGCACCAAACTTGATCTAATCTTCGTTGAGGGTCCTTAAGCCTGAAATGGGGAAAAGACAATCAAAATAGCATTGCTCGGAGGCTAACATGACCTAGTTAAAGGGGCGATTTGTGCACTTTTCACGCGTTATCACGCAACCCCTCATGTCCATCCACCACTTAGTGTGGGGCTATGCGCTGATATGTGGTGCTGATGATCGATCTATGGAGATCGACCACGACTCTATGGTAAACGGAACATAGGCGCCCCTATTATCACTCCGGAGTTTTGGTACGAGTGGTTAGCTCATGGATCCTGAACTGGCACGTGGTATCGTTGCGAGATCGCAGGTTCGAATCCTAGAGTAGCTGCTGAGGGGGGAGATTGTTGGCTGGATGGGCTACAGGCTGAGGCATCATCTCCCTTTGATTCGTCCATGTTGCTGAGTTGGAAGCCCAAGGTAGGGTGTGGGCTCCTGGCATCCCCTCAAGTCCGTCCACTGCTTAGTTTGGGGCTCTGCGCTGCTATGTGGTGCTGATGGTCGATCTATGGGGGTCGATCGCGGCTCTATGGTAAAGGTAATATGGGCGCCCCTACTATCACTTCGGAGTTTTGGTACGAGTGGTTAGCTCGTGGATACTGAGCTGACAGGACGGATGCGGTACAATGTGTTCAGTGAATCTCATGAAAGAAAGATATGTGAACAACTCAGTCTGTCAATGTGTTTTATCAAGAAATTAGAGTCTGGATGTGCTATTATTGCAGTATATGTAGATGACCTGAATTTAATTGAGACTCCAAAAGAGCTCAAAAAAACATCTAACTATTTAAAAAAGAAATTCAAAATGAAAGATCTTGAAAAGACAAGATTCTGTCTCGGCCTGCAGATCGAGCACTTTTCAAGTAGAATATTGGTTCACTAAGCAAATTATAATTAATAGGTCATGAGACAATTCTACATGGACAAAACTCATCCATTAAGCTCTCCAATGATGGTTCGATCTCTTGATGTGAAGAAAAATTCTTTTCACCCTCAAAAAGATGGTGATACGCTTCTTGCTCCTTAAGTATTATATCTTTCTGCGATTGAAGCCCTCATGTATCTTAGAAATTATGCACGGCCCGATATTGCCTTTGCAATTAAATTATTAACAAGATACGGCTCTGCACCAACACTAAGACACTGGAATGAGGTTAAGCACATACTGTGGTACCTTCAAGGAACTATAGGTCTTTGACTATTTTTCTCAAATAGTTCAAGACCAGAGTTAGTTGGCTATGCATATAGTTATCTTTCTGATCCATATAAGGCCAAGTCACAAACATGGTACATTTTCATCTATGGCGACACTGCTATATCTTGGCGATCTATGAAATAGACGCTAACCGTCACATTTTCAAATCATGTTGAGATACTTGTTATTCATGAGGTAAGTCGAGATTGTGTCTAGCTGAGGAGTATGATACAACATATTCAAGAAACTTATCGATTGTCTTCAATCAGAAGTCGATTATCTTCAATCAAAAATACCTCAACAGTATTATATGAAGATAACGCTGCATGCATCACTCAAATTAGATGTGGGTATATCAAAGGCGACATAACCAAGCCTGCATCATTGAAGTTTTTCTACACGCATGACCTCCATAAGAACTGTGATATTGATGTCAAGCATATACGTTCCAATGACAACTTAACAAATTTATTCACAAAAGCACTACTCACGATGACATTTAAAAAGCTAGTGCATGACATCGACATGCGTCGGTTCAAGGATCTTTTATGCTGAGTACTGGAAGCCTATCTTACATCTTTATGAGGGGGAGTAATGAATTTAGAAGGTATTCATGTACTACACTTTTTTTTCTTTCGCTAAGGTTTTTTTCGACTAGGTTTTCCTTTACAAGGTTTTAATGAGCCAGTCTTCCCAGCCTAATACCATTCTAAGTAAACAAAGAACTGCACTCTTTTTCCTTGGCTAAGGTTTTGTCCACTGGGTTTTTCTTAGCAAAGGTTTTAACGAGGCATATTCTTTGTTTGTCATTTAAGGGGGAGTGCTGTAAAATATGAACATGTGAAACACAAAAAATGAACACATGCTCATATGTGGCTTCCATGCACTATTGGGATGAAGACTTTGCATGCATGGCCTCCGTATGCATTTATCATGTTCACATAAATATGTATGACCACTTTTCACCTAGTTGGTGAACTTTTGTTGCTTATAAATAGAGGCATCTTGGTAGATGAATGGATATAAGTAAAAGCAAGCATACCTCATAGCTATGCTCTCTTACTTCCCTCTCTAATTCACTTATGTTTGTCTTTTAAGTATCAATAACAATGAACAATAAATTCGATCTTTTGTTTTGTTTTGTTTGCTTTTTTTTTCAGCCCAAGAGTGCTCATATGCAAGAGATTTGTTTTCCTTTCTTATCGGATTTCTTAAACCAAAAAGGCTAAGAAAAGGTTTGTGAAGTGTGTTGCGTCCTTTTTGGATGTGGAATCTAATGTTTGGAAAGCCTTGGCCAAAGCCAAATATAAATGGAAGGATCATCTCCCAACCTTATCCGAGTCTGTCTCCCCTTCATCCCACTGGAGGTACATATGTGCAGCCGCTGATGAGGTGCGTAAGGGTCTCGTATGGTCTGTGGGCGAGAATAGCTACATCTCGGTCCTGCGTGATACATGGTGTTCGAACATGCCGATCTCTCTGTGGCTGACCTTCATCAAAGTTGATGGGAACTTGGGAAGTCTAATGGTTGGCAATCTTATGCATGGGAGAGATTGGAATAGGGAGAAGGTGCCGGGATTTTTCCATCCTCTATTAGCCAATCTACTACTTGCTGCCAATGTGAACCGCAGTGCTGATGTCGTGAGATGGGCGCACAACAGCTCTGGCAAGGTCTCTACTCCTTCGGCGTATCTGATGATGATCCAGCAGAAGCATGGCCTTGTTTCTGATGATTCTTGGTCCAACATATGGCGTCTCAATGCTGGTCCGAGGGTCAAGCACTTCGTCTGGCGGGTTGCGAGGGGTAAGGCTGATGTCCGAGATTTTTTATGGAGGCTCTGCTTGTCAACTAACCGGGAATGCCCCAGATGTAGATTGGAACCCAAAACCATTCCACATGCAGTCTTTGGTTGCAGGTTTTCGAAGCAGGTTTTTGATATCTTAGAGGAGAAAGAAGGCACCATCGTTCCATCCTAGGATTCAGAGCAGCTGCTTGACTTCCTGGTTGGCTCGTTGAGGGGCGAGAGGGTGAAGCATCTGAGAACCTATTTGGCGACTAGTGCTTGGTTGATGTGGAAGGATCGCAACGAGATCGTATTTGCTGAACGAGGTGTCTCAGCTATGGCCATGGTGTGTAGGCTTCGGAGATCTGCCAAGGAGTTTGCATCTATTCGAATACAGAGCGAGACCTACGTTAAACGGAGGACCGGCATCCAGATTCTAAGGATTGATGCCTCCCTTGACCCTGGGTCAGCTTTCTCGACCATTGGCGTCGTTGGTCTTGGTTCAGACCAGCAACCTTCTTGGGTGATGGGCTCCCCTGTTTGCATTGGGTATGTCCTACAATCTGAGGTGTTCACTATTACTGAGGGACTGAGGGAAGCTATGAAGCGAGGGGTGAATCGACTTATTATTGAATCGGATTCGTTAGATGTCGTCCAGATCCTAAGTGGTGTGAAGCTATGGCCTCCCTAACTTGATGGTTTGACGAAGAAGGTTTGGATTGAGGCCCTGAGTTTTGACTCTATTTTGTTCCTTCATCTTCCGCGATCTTATAATGCTCCGGCTGATGGAGTTGCCCGGTACTGTCATCGTACCAGGGCGTCTTTTGTATGTTCCTATGAGGACGACTGGGGTCTGTTTGAGAGTTTGATGCAAGCGTTTGTTACCTAGCCTCCGGGCTCAATTCATAAAAAAATGCTAAGAAAAGGTACGAAGGGAGAAAATTCAAGAGGGGGCTTAAGGTATCATGGATATTTTCATTCAAAATATACATGGACACTACATGAAAAATAAGAATTCTGTGAGGAACCGTTCCTCTAACCAAGTTCGACCGCGTAGGTTGAGGGCCATCTTCCTGTTGGTTTGGTTCCGCGTCGGGTGCAATCGGGTGATCGTATTGGCATTTTGGACCCCAGGGGCAAGTTGGTAAAATTGTGCCCTGACGGCCGGTTTTTACACCCTTGTTATGCACACATTGCCTTGGATTGATGAATGTGATTGATTAAAACCTTAGAAGTGCTTCTGATCGGAAGATCGGAGCTCGATCGGGAAAGATCGAATCGGACGACTGAGATCGTTTCAGATCTCTATAAATACTCCCTTCTCTTTTCTCTTGTCTTCTCTTTTTTTTTCTCTCCTCTCTCTCCCCTTGGCTACAGGCTGGTGCTTGGGCTGCGGCTTTTCGGCGCAGATCCGTGACGATTGGAGTTGAGGATCTCGTAGATTGCCTGCACGTCTATAGATGTGGGTGTTTCTACTCAATTCATGTGAATTCGTAACCCTAGGATTGATAAATTGTGCTTTGGTGTGGTTTTATGTGTTGGAATGGTTTCTGATACTATATTCTAATTCCTTGTTAAGTGTTACACGTTGCTATTGTGTCGTTTCTGTATTTCTGTCGGTTTTTCGATTAGATTGGCTCAGATCTAATATTTGATGATCTTAGTGTAGTTTTTATTGCATGAATGGTTCCCCCACCATCTAATCAATCTTCCCTCAAAGTTTGAGTAGATTTCATCGCCGTTTGATAGGTCAAATCTATGTAAATTTGGATTTGATCATCTAAAGTTGGATTTCTTAGTTTCGTTAGATTCCCCACACCCAATTGCATTTCCCCTCCAAGTTTCATTTTAATCCAATGAGTTTTGATAGTTTGAATCCAAGAAATTGGATTCACAACACTATTCATAAGTGATGCCGGAATGAAGAAGGATCGATCTCCTTGTTGCCAAGTAGGTTGCCGACTATGAAGATCGATCTCTTGTAAATTAACGCTCTGTCATTTCTGAAGAAGATAGATCTTCTGTGTGTGAAGATCGATCTCTTTTTATTCCAGACAGAGCACCCACTTTGGGGAGATCGATCTTCCTGAATAGAAAGATCGATCTCTTTTGTTCCAGATAGAAGACCCCCGTGTGGAAGATCGATCTTTATGGGACATAAAGATCGATCACTTGTTTTGATGGTGGTTGGCTGCGAAGAGAAGATCGATCTTCACATGGGTATGAAGATCGATCTCTTGTTTGCTACTAACATCTTTTGATCCGATTTCGTTATTCTCGATTCCTTTTTGACCTATTCTTGTTGTGTGGCTTTCCCAATGATATCTAGCGATTAATATAATATCTTAATCAAGATTTGATGGATTTATCTTCGAATTGTATTGTAGTTTGGGTTTCGAATCGATTACTGACATTTAGGGAATTCAAGCGGTTTCTCGATAAGCATGTCCTATGTATATGCACGTATAGCTTGTGATTGCTTTATCAGCCTCCTTGTACATAGCAATTTATTGCTTTGTGGTTAACTGGGGGAGTGACAACCCTCGAGAATAAGTAGATAAATGGGCCGAAAGTGTGCCCTTGCATGCTTAGTATAAGTGGGCCGACGGTGTGCCCTACTACTTTAGTAAAGTCCAACTGATTGCCAGCGTGCGTCGGGGGCAGTAGTGTAAAATGGTTGTTTTATTGATTGTTTGAATGTTTGGGTAACTTCGTCGAGAGAATTATAGTTGTACTTGGTAGACCAGTTATTTGCGGGATAATTGTGGAACCTTAGCCTGTCGGGTGCCCGGGTGCACTGAAGGCTATTGTATAACGATGTTCCAGACTATTGTTTAAGAATCAGTTTGAATTCTTTATAATATTGTAGCTTAACTTGTTGAACTCATGTGATGATGTGACATATAGTGACATCTAGATTAGATTCTTATATAGGTTCATGCACTGTATGCATTAAAAGCATTTCAGGTTAGGCGGAGCGATGGGTTGATCATCGATCCGAGACTCTTGGGTAGCTCGGATCTAGCTCTTGAACCGAGGATGGGTAGCAAGGTTTAGGGCGTGATTGTATTGGATTGAATTATTGTACTCTTGAGGTTGGTGTCTAGCTGGCTATAATTATTTTGATTGAGGTGTAGAGGTCGCCCAGGATTCCAGTCTCAGTATCTATTTTTGGGGAAGTTACGTGCTATCCTGGGTCCTACGCCAAGTTGTTTAGCACTGGAGCGCTTGGTTGTAGAGAGAGGGACAGCCGTTGACGGTGGAGGTCACCAAGTGCGTGCCCTGAGGTAGGTGGTGGATGTGACGCGAGTTTCCCCAAAAGATAAGGTGGAGTTTCGTGACTTTGTAGTTCCCTTTCCTTTCTGTGCGACGTAAAGTAGAACCATACTGAGCTTGTTGTTCACTGCTAGCCATGCTATGTTTTGTAAGTGCAGGCACTAGCTCATCTTCTGTAGTTCCAGCTGAATCAGCTCTTAGCGGCGTGATGACTTTTGGAGGCATTTGAGGCTGCTGTAAGAGATCTAGTACTCTTTTGTAGTTTTTATAAATAGACATCCTTCGAGAATTTTGTAAGTGTATAATTTCTCTTTTTAAGAAATTTTGATAAATCTGTATCTGATGTCTAAATACTACAACTTTGATGTTAACTCAATAGAAATCTTGTTTCTTTTAATCTTGTGTTATAGGTCGTTAGAATTACAATTTTACCATTGGAAGGTAATTTGTTTAAATTAATTATGAATTCCGCTTGTATCGCGCTAATTGCATGTAAATAGTAGTAGGTCCCTTCACGCCCCGGCCCGGATGGGTTTTCTGGATCGGGGTGTGACAAATACAATGATAGTTTGGTGATTTTGATATTCAAACCGATCCCTTTGGGAGCTGAGATGACATTGTGTATAGGCTAAAGGAGACGATGGGTATTTTAGTTATTTTACATCTTCGGGGGTATAGACAAAATAGTCATTGAAATCTAAAATTTTAATTTGTTTTATGATGCAGCCGCATTTTCACTGAAACATGAGCTTTAACCCTGGTTGAGTCCCTTGACTGGACATTGGTGGACTGAAGTTGAGTTTTGAAGTCCTTTTTAGATCTAAGAGACTATTGTTTATATTGTTTGAATTTTAGGGGCTAATGTGAAATTAAAGGAGTTTTAAAAGACTAATATTAAATTAATTCAAAACTTACTGACGTGATATTATAAGTCTATAACTTTACTAATAGTTATATTTTAACTAGCAAGCCATACTCATATTGGGCCCGTGCTCGTGCCGTGCTTTGGTAGTTTGTGGGATTGTGTTGGGTTGAGGTTCAATTTGCCTCATACATCATATCAATGGTTCATATATGTTTGAATCAATCCAATAGTTCAAAAATTTAGAATCTGAATCACAGTTGATATTCTATTAATGGCGTGGACCCTTGGATTTGATTCGATCTTATCTGAGCCTTTTGTACGATGCTAAGAGGAAAATAATGGCAGGAGGTAAAATTGAACTTGTTGGGTCAAGTCAATGGGGTCAAGACTTGTGTCCAGCATGCCCATGACTTGTGCATCATGCACCAGCCAAGGCCGAGTCATACACGCCACGTGGTGGGTCATGTCGGGCCATGCTTGGGCCAGTCCGGGCCATTTATTTCCAGAGATTTCTTGGAAAGGAGCTAAATTGGCTGGCAAAATCGAAACAACTGTAGTTCCATTCAAGGCTTTATTAGCAACAAGCTAGTTCAGCACGGGCTGGCCCATCAGGACTGCCTATGTCTGCTATGTAAATCCGGCTAATTTGCAGGCAGCAACTTGGCAACGAATTCCATGATGTTCTTATCTGATCCGCCACCTTCACCAACAGCCGCCTTCGCCAATTCTCCCAATTTCTTCGCATTCTTCCTCATCTCTTCGCACCTCTCCCCTTCCATCACCTCTCTAACGCACCTCTCCACCTCCTCCCTCCTCACAACGCCGCCCTCATCCGACCGCGCTCTCACGCCGACCTTCCAAACGTCCTCAATGTACTTCGCATTCGTCGGCTGATCGGTCCACTGCGGCACCGCCACCATCGGCACACCGAGACTCAGGGCCTCCACAGTCGAGTTCCAGCCGCAGTGCGTCACGAAGCACGCCACCGCCCCATGTGCCAACACTTCCAACTGCGAGCACCAATTCACTACCAGACCCTGCTCCGACGCGTCCTCGATGAACTTCTCCGGGAGCGTGCCGGCGTCTAATCTTCTCACTACCCAGAGGAAGTGCTTGCCACTACTCTGCAAGCCTCGAGCAAACTCCTCCATGTGGGCTGCCGACGCCAGCGCGCCCATGCTGCCGAAAGACACGTACACGACGGACTTCGGCGGCTTCGCGTCGAGCCATTGCATGCAGGCTCCGGCATCCGGGGTGAAGAGGTGGAAGCCATACTGGGAGTCGCCGGAGACGCGGTTGTCGAGGAACATGGACGGCACCGTCGGCCCAATCGTCATTGCTCCACATGTCGATTCCATCCATTCCGCCTCCTGCACATGTTTCACGAATTAATATATTAACCATGCATGCATCATGATCTTAAAAGTCACGTTTGGTATATACTATATACATGGAGTTCTAGCTCACGGAAGGAGTTGACCACGACCAAATCGGCTCGATCCAGGTTAGAATACTGGCCCACTAACATTTGCATGTAAGCCGGGTAAAGCGACCGGTCCGAGCCCAACAAGTACGACGGCATATCCTTCGGCTCGAGTCGAGCCAGGCCCGGATAGACCAGCTCGGAGCCTAGCCATGGCACCTTGACTCGACCCTGGACGACGTGCCAATAGACCTGGTTCACCGCGCACGACTGCGTGAAGAATGAGACACAGATCAGCCCGAGCTTTTTCCCAACTTCCAACGCCCATGGGAGGAAGGAATCGTAGACCAAGGCCCGGACCGGCAGGCCCTCGGCTCGCAGGGCCGTGATCAGCTCGGCCAGGGAGGCCGAACCGAATGACTCGAACCGAGCCAGGTAGTCCGGGATGGAGCCGACTTGGTCGAACCCGGATTCGTCGCAGCCATCAGAGATGGGCTCGACGGCGACGCCGCCGACGGTGGTGGCGGATCTGGCGGAGGCGGAGATGGCGTGGCGGGTGATGGCCATGGTGGCCCGGAGGCCGTAGGCGGTCAGCCGCTTGCCGAATTGGAGCATGGGGTTGATGTGCCCCTGGCTTGGGTATGGGAGCAGCACCACATAAGAATGACCGCCGCCACCGGCATTGACGGTTCCTTCTCCGGCCATCCTTACTTGTGTGATAGTTCTCAGCTGCGAGAGGGGTTGGCGAGCTTATATAGAAAAGGTTGTACATAAGACAAGAGATTGGGGGAAACGAGTGACCATCGGCAATGATGTCATCATGCTTCTTTTTTGTGACTTAATTTTGTTGACTGATGCGGCTTTTGCAGCCCAAGGTAGTGAGCGGTGATGTACGTCCCAACCCGTGGTGAAATATTTATAAAATTTAGGGCTAATTGGTGTTTAGTTCATTCAGATGAAAAATATTTAATTCCAGGTACTCAAACTTTTTTTTTAATATATTTAGTGTATAATATTTTTTTTATTACTAAAATGCCCTTTCAATATTCCTAACATATCCCAGTGACTGTTTATATTTCTGCTGATTGTTCATATTCCAGTGACTGTGTATATTCCAGTGGCTGTTCATATTCTCGGTGAAAAGTAAGTTACTTTCCATGATTATGGAAAGTAAGTTACTTTTCACGATTACGGGGAAGTAACATGTGTTCTTAGTGATGAAATCGTTAAAAATAACTTGAGTTGCTTTCTAGATTAAACCAATAGAAAGTAATTAGTGGAAAGTAACTTGAGTCTCGTTGATGAAATATACAAGTTACTTTCCACTTTTTGGGTATTGTATAAGTTACTTTCCATTTTTTTTGTAAATGTACAAGTTACTTTCCATTTTTTTTGCAAATGTACAAGATACTTTCCACTTTTTTGTAATTGTACAAGTTACTTTTCATGTGTACAAGTTACATTTGTACAATGTAACTTGAGTTACTTTACAGATTAAACCAATGTAAACTACCGTGGAAAGTAACTTACCCCGATTACGGAATGTAACTTAAGCTCTCGATAATAAAATCGTGAAAACTTTGTGAGTTACTTTCCAAATTTAGTTAATGGAAAGTAACTTGAGTTACTTTCCACAATTGTTACATTATTTGCACAAGTTTTTATAAGTTACTTTCGATAAGCTAGATGTTAGTACTGTGGAAATTAACTTACAACATTGTGGAAAGTAACTTTAGTCAAAATTGATTCAAAAAAATTGTGAAACATTTTTGTGAAAAACTTGATTGTCATTGCAAAAGAGGTGACTAGCATCTAAAGGGAGATATTATTTACTTTTCAAAAATCAAAAAAATCAAAAAGAAGAAGAACAAAAAAGGTCGTCGTCGCGACCATCGGCGTTCGTCGCCGCGAGGTGCCTGGTGGCGACGGGATCCGGAGGGTGAGGAGTTCGGCCTACGCGAGTTACTTTTCGGCGGCGTTCGTCGCCGCGACCATCGGCTGCGTCGTCGCGACGGGATCCGGAGGGTGAGGAGCTGGGCCTCCGCGAGGTGCCTGGCGGCGACGGGTTCCGGAGGGTGAGGAGTTGGGCCTCCACAAGTTACTTTTCGGCGGCGTTCGTCGCCGCGACCATCGCCTGCGTCGTCGCGACGGGATCCGAAGGGTGAGGAGCTGGGCCTCTGCGAGTGACTTTCCGGCAACGTTGAGGATGGCACATAGGGTGAGGAGCTCGACGCGGCAACGACGACGGGGAGCTCGAGGCTGGGTGGCGCTCAGGGTGCTGGGGGCCGCCGGCTTGGGGGGGCGGGGGGGGGGGGGGGGGGGCAATGAATATATGCATAAATTTTAGGCGTACATGCATAACATACTATACACACGAATATATATATTACACTTACATACATAAATAACATACACATTATATATATTATCCTTATATGAGACTATGGTTATAAAATAAACTTGAGTTGTCTTATATGAATCTTACGTGACAGGTTTTTATCCTATGTGGAGCCTACGTGGAGGAGAGTGTAGGAGGGGGTTAATGAGGAGGAGGGGGGAGTTAGTGGGTGATTAATGGAGAAAGTTAACATGGAAGTTAGTGGGGGTTGGTGGGGGGGGTGGGTGGCTGTCGTCTCAGGTGGCACGGGCCCACTAGCTTACATATATAATGGCATTCAAACAATCCAAAAAACCCCACATCTATCTCTCATCTAATGGTTGGCATCCCACCACTGCACGTGGGTGTCAACCTGCCTCACACCGACGCAAATCATCTTTCACCCTTATATATATATAATATGTAAAGACCAATGAACGACTTATATACATTGAGTGCCGGTCAATATGCCAAAGTCATCACCAATGAGTGATACCAGGCTCCGTTTGGTATGGGGTTAAGATAACCCGGGTTAAGGGGGTTAAGAAATTTTGGGGTTAGAAAAGTGGGGTTAAGGAGTGGGGATAAATTTATTCCCATTTTGGTGTTTGGGGATAAGGGGGGTTAAGTAGTGGGGATAAGGGGGGTTAAGGGTAGAATTTGTAGCTAATACCAAAAATGCCTTTATATATAATGGCACGCTGAGAAGTGGCAAATAATATTAATCAAATCATACTGTAATAAAATATTAATATAAGTGGGTCCATGTGCCACGTGTCACCTCGTGATTGGTCCATGTCATCCAAAATAGTATTATTTTAATATTAATAATATCATACTGTAATAAAATATTATTATTAGTGGGTCCATGTGCCACGTGTCACCTCGTGATTGGTCCATGTCATCCAAAATAGTATTATTTTAATATTAATAATATCATACTGTAATAAAATATTATTATAAGTGGGTCCCACATGCTACGTATCACGTCGTGATTGATTCACGTCATCCAAAATGGCATTATTTTAATAATAATAATATCATAATGTAGTAAAATATTAACATAAGTGGGTCCCACGTGCCACGTGTCACATCGTGATTGGTCCATGTCATCCAAGATAGTATTATTTTAATATTACTAATATCATACTGTAATAAAAATATTAATATAAGTGGGTCCCACGTGCCACATGTCACGTCGTGATTGATCCACGCCATCTAAAATAGTATTATTTTAACAATAATAATATCATATTGTAATAAAATATTAATATAAGTGGGTCACACATGCCACGTGTCACATCGTGATTGGGCCACGTCATCCAAAATAATATTATTTTAATATTACTAATATCGTACTGTAATAAAATATTAATATAAATGTGTCCCACATACCACGTATCACCTCGTGATTGGTCCACATTAATTTAATAATTTAACCATATCTCCACTTCAAGCACCAACCAAACACCAAAACTTAGAAAATCCCAGAAAGTCACTCCCCAGAAAATCACTCCAGTGAAGTCACTCCCCAAAAAATCACTCCACTTCAGCTCACTTCTCAGCAACCAAACAGGCGCATATTAGAACAATATCATTTGAGGGTAGTATAGTCATTTAGGTCATGGTGCTTAACCCAGGATAAATTTATCCCCGGTTAACCCCATTACCTAACCCCATTCTTGTTTGGGGATAAATGGGGGGTTAAGGGGGGATAACCCCCCTTAACCCCACACCAAACAGAGGCTAAAAGTTCATGAACGATGGTGTTTTTTTTTTTTGAATAATTGGTGTTTAGGCTAATCAGATGGAAATGTTTAGTCATATGGCCTCATACTTTTTCTTAAGTCATTTAGGGCATACTATTTTTTTTTTAATACTAAAATGCCCTTTCAAAATTCCCAACATATCCCAGCGATTGTTGATATTCTTAAGGCAAAATTCCCAACATATCCAAGTGACTGTTGATATTTTTATGGCAAAATTCCCAACATATCCCTGTGACTGTTGATATTCCTGATGGAAAGTAAATTACTTTCCATTATTACGAAAAGTAAGTAACTTATTTCCCATATGTATTATAAGTTATTTTCTACAATTATACATCAGTCACTTTCCACAATTGGCAATAGTTATTTTCCAAATTATGTAAAAATTATTTTTCAGTAAATTATTCATAAGTTACTTTTCATCAAATTGTCAGTAGTTACTTTCCACCACTTCTAGTTACTTTCCACATTTTCAAATTACTTTTCATTAGTTACTTTCCATATATTTTATGGAAAGTAACTCGTATATTTAATTCGATGAAAAGTAAGATCAGTAATGGAAAGTGAGTTACTTTCCATATAATTCCATGGAATTACTTTTCACCAAATTATCACTAGCTATTTTCCACATTTCTAGTTACTTTTCACATTTTCAAATTAATTTTCATGAGTTACTTTCCATATAATTCATGAAAAGACTCGTATATTTAATTCCATGAGAAGTGATTCATGGAAAATAAGATCAACAATGGTTTTTACAAAGAATCATGAGTTACTTTCCAATACTTCTAGTTACTTTACGCATTTTCAAATTAGTTTTCATGAGTTACTTTAAAATATTTTGCAAATATACATGTTACTTTTATTTTTTTTTACAAATGTATAAGTTACTTTCCACTTTTTTGTAAGTGTACAAGTTACTTTTCATGTGTACAAATTATATTTGTACAATGTAACTTGTAAGTTACTTTTCATTTTTTTACAATTGTAGATTTGTGGAAACTAACTTAAGTCAAAAAATTAGTTAAATAAATTAAAAAATATTTATGAAAAATTTGATAGTCAATTGCAAAAATTAACAAGACATAATTTATTTGTCAAAATTTAAAAAAAAAGGGAAGTAATGCAGGAGTACATCCGATTTAATAAAAAATAAAAAAAGGGGAAGTGATGATGGATCTGGCCGGGGACGATGGGATTCGGAGGGGGCGCGACCGACGACGGGATCTGGGGCGGGGACGTCGGATCCGGGGCGGTGCGATGGCGGGGACGCCGGATCCGTGGCGGGGATGCCGGATCGGGGGCGGCAGACGCTGGATCCGTGGCGGGGACGTCGGATCAGGGACCGGGGACGTCATATCTGGTGTGGGGACGCCGAAAGGGGACCGGGGGACGCCGGATCTGGGCGGAGGCGGCCAAAAAATACATTCTACCCTACTGTCAATTCCTATTTTTTTCCAGCCCTATTGACCCTTCTCGCTTTTTTTTCCCTCTTTTAGCCCGAGAGGCCTAGACGAGGGACTTACACGGAAGATCTTATTATTTTTTCTTTTTAGTGAACTCCACCAAGGCTATATAGGGAGCTGATCATCGGCTTGAAAGATGATCAGAATGCAAATACTTCATGATATATAGCTCAAAATTTGTGAGCCAAGTTTGAGTAAACCATATGAGCCATATGTCTGGCCTCCACTGCTATCCTCAAGTCTATTTCAATTCTGTGATTTTCATTCTTCGTAGGTCAGGCTGGAAGATTCAACTTATGTCACAAAATACCCTTGAAACCTTTTGAATTACAAAATTTCCATCATGGTCTTCAAAATCCTACAAAATTCACCCCTTGTTAATTGTTGGTGTTAACACCAAAAATAGGCTTTTAGGATAACATGTTGAGTTTGTGGAGTCTGATTGTTCCGTATCTGACCATGACGCACTACGCACACAGAACTGATGGAGTCCGGGGAAGCGCCTCGGTCGGGATCGAAGCTCCCCCAAAAGGTAAACAGATTTCAGATCTGTTAATAGGGGTAGTTTATGTAATTTTCTATACCCGTGCCGAAACCCTATGATATGAGGGTTTATATAACAGCCGTCATATGTAACATGTAATTGATTATTTGCCTATGAGATGGTGAAAACCTTCCGCGACTCCGTGACCGTAGTCCTATTCTGAGGCGAACCACATAAAAATCTTATGTCCGTACGTTCTTCTTTTTCTTCCTCCTCCTCCCTTCTAATCCTAACAACACCACCGGAAGAATTTCCAATCCAGAGAAACTTATTGACCGAGTATTGCAGCAATTTACTGTAGCAGTCCAGGTGAAGCCCGCTCGGGTTCACCCGAATACTGCAGACCTCGGGGACGCTCAGGCACTTAGCACATGAGTACTCTAACAATCGGTCACTGTAGCACCCGAGGTACAGAACGTTGTAGCCAGCACTAGGGCAATGTAGCACTGCGAGCACTGTAGCAACCGATTACTACAGTAACTTCCTCATGTGGGTGTGAAATCTGGGGCCACACTTCTTTTTTTTCTTTTTCTTTTTTGAATAAATGAGCCCAAAGGCTAACACTAATTCATCTCATCCCAAGGACACAAACGTCCTTGGATTGCGACTCATTACATCTCCATCCAACCCTCCTATATCCACTGAAATCCTTGCTTGGGCAGCCAAACCATCAGCCAAATAATTCTCCTCACGAGATATATGCTCTAATCGAAACGACCTCAACCTCCCAACTAGACGCCAAATGCCAAGTAGCCGGGAAAGTAAAGTTGAAGACGCTGGGAATCACCCATTTACCAGGTTCACTGCCCCCAGCGAATCACTATCCACACACAAGTCAATAATCCCCCTTGCAATTGCTTCTTGTAGAGCTCTGAATATCGCATACACCTCCCCAACCAACACAGTATCCTGAGGACAACAGGCCGAATCTGATATCGACCATTGAGAAACTCCATTAATATACTAACTTTCATGTGGGTGTGAAATTTTCATACCCTTTCATATGACCCATATCACTACTCTTTGAGCATCTACGTAACTTCATCTATCCTGGTAATTAATGTTTCTACCTCAATTAGGTTACATAACTAGATGGACGTTTATGGGCATTTTCCTGCTGACGCGGATTACGTCAGGAAATTATCTCCCAAAACTGTGGACAAATTACCCCTAACAAGTCTCCTTCAATTGATTCGCAAAGATATTATCAAGTCTGAAAGTGATCACTTTTTCGTTTTTTTTTTAAAGTCAAGTCAAAAGGTTTCTCGAAGTGATCACTTATATATTAAGAATGATCTCACGTCGCATTTGTCCAATTGTGCCGCTCTAATCCAAAATCCAGCTACTATCAGCAGCCTTATCATCACATTATCTTTGATATTTTTATTTGCTCCATCAACTTTGGATTGCGTCCATGTCATTTGCATTAGTTCTCTATAAACATGTTTAATTAGTTGAAAGATACTTCATAGACTAATTACATATTTCAAAGTTTTGCCAAGTATAGTACCCAAAGGCATAATATTCCAAAAGTCACACCTTTGCGTCTGAGCAAGCACACTTTTTGTTATAACAGTAAGACTACGTTCACATGTCATGAGATCGAGGCTAACATAAAGACAAACCGCCATAGTCACTTGGATTTTGGACTCGCTCGAACCTAATTATGACCCGTCTCAATGCAGGCCACAAACTATCATGAATGTTGATCTAGTAGTGTAGAATAAAAAGGCCGTCCCCGGCCCACATGCTTTGTCTTTCTCGTTGACGTAATAGTAGTCAAATAAAACCAGAGGTCCAGAGCAAATTTAAAATCATATGCAGCTGTACCCCAAAAACATCCTAATAGTTTTTTTTTTTTTGTTTAGATGAGCCCTAATGCTAATTAAGAGAAGAAAAATTTATATATAAAGTTTGATACCGTCGGGACGATCTACTCCTTAAGACAACGGAGAGACATCTGAGAGTAAAATATGGTATAAGAAGTGAAAGATCTATAACCATTCAGTCCAAAAGCTTAAGCCAATAGATGAGAGTGAGTTTATTAATAAAGTATAACACGTCTTTTCATTTATGAGTTCGAATTATCATGACTTCTCACAAGTGACTATTTTAATTAAAAGAGCAAGAGCGGAACGCGTGACACGTGAGGACCTCCTCTCCGATACCATGAGAAAACTCTGCTCACTGAACCCAATAGCTTAAGCCAATAGTGTTGGACTTGATCCAATTTGTCCACATAAGGTGGACCACATTCACAACAAACCAAGTTTAAGTGGTTCATGAGGTTTAAGAGTTCAAGTTCAATTCAAATTCTAATTTGAATTGATTTGTCGGTTTGGATTGTGATAATTCATATCTTAACAGTAGATATTTTTTGATGAGTTTGGATTATCTATCTATTAGTATAAATAGGGACTTGATTCCCTCTCGGCTAAGTACGTGAAAAATTCCCCATCTACCACACATAGGGCTCGTTTGTTTCATGGTATTATAGGTGGGATAGGATTAGTAATCCTGTGGACCCCACTTTATCCCATATTTGATGTGATTTTGGGCATGGGATAAATAATCCCATTGGGACTCCATATCCCATGTACATGGGATAAAATAATCCCATGGGGAGGTGGGATATGTAATCTCATGATATAAGATTCATTGGATTAAAAAATAATAAAAGTTTAAATATTTTATTAAATATTCTCCCATCTTATCTTTTGTCTTACCAAACAAGAGAAAAGAGTTTAACCACTCACATCATCTCCCATGAGAATATATCCCAGGATATAATCTCTCGGGAGATTATATCAATCCATATCCTGTCTTGCGAAACAAACGTAGCCATAAGGAGTAGCTAGCGAATGGAAACTGAGAATCACAAATCATGTAGATCTGGCTGAGCAAGGAGCAAGGGAGTCGTAGATGGCTTCTGCAATAAGAACAATAGCGACGTTGGGTATGTACTTTAATAGCATAAAGCTTTAGATATGCTTATTGAGTGTCGTAGATCTATTATGATATTGCTTTTCCAACAATGGCATCTATTATGGTATTGCTTTTCCAACAAAGCCAGGTTTTCCCTTGGCTTCTTGTTCAAGCCATACATTGAAATCTAATAAATATCTAGATATATTGTCACACCCCGACCCAGAAAACCAAATCCAGTCCGGAGCGTGAGAGTTTCTAATCTATTCAATCCATCAAAAACGTATTTATTATAAAAGAACACATCTATATTAAACAATTGATCTGGGTCAAAATGATTATATCCAATATAATTCATGATTCTAGTACAACTGAACCTCAAATATCATATAAAACTATCTCAAAATTCTTACAGAAGAAAATTATACATTTGTATCATCCAAAAAGGGAAAGCTGGGCCCCAAGTCCTCAAACGCCTCCAGAGTTGACGCGCTACCAAGTGCCTGTCCAACGGGTGCTACAGAAGAAGAGCTGTCGTCTACACCTGCAAAATGCAGTCCAGGCAGGAGTGAGTGATAAGCTCAGCAGGATTCTATACTACGACACTCGCAAAGGAAGAAAACAGTAAAGTCCCAGGTTTCAACTCATATCTAGAGGAAAAACACACGTTACGTCCACCACCTACCCCAGGGCACACACTCAGATGACATCCACTGTCAACAGTCGTCCATCTCAAACCAAGCGCTCCAGCGCTGAAAAAACAGGGTTAGAACTCAAGGCGGCACGTAATCTGTGAGGACCTGTCCCTCCATTCCTGGGTCGGGCCTGTGGCTCGTTGTGGACCGCAAAGGCAATTTGGTAAATTGCATCTTGTTGGTTTGTTTCACACCCGCGTGTGTACACACTGATCTTGTTTGTGTTAGTGCTTGATTAGAATGGTTAGGTGGACCCGGGATCAGAAGATCCCCGCTCGGGCGCGCTGAAGCTTGCTTTTGGGCAGCTTACTGCCCTTGAGCGATCGCTCGCTCCTAGGAGCGATCGATCGGACTCGTGAGCGAGTCGGTGGGTTTTTGACCCGTTCAGATCGATCCAAACATTTTGGATCGATCCAGCCTATCTTGAATCGATCCATTTTGGCCTTGGATCGATCCGGGTACTGCGCAGGACAGTTGAGCTTGCAGCAGAGCAGTTGAGCTTCCGTCGTCCTCCATTGTCAGGAGAAGAGAGGACCTCTCCTCCCCTTTTCCCCAACTTCCCCGACCTTCCCCTTCTTTCTCCTTCTCTTCTTCCTTCTTTCTTTCTTCTTCCCGCAAGCTCTGCTTGCTCTGTTTCCTTCCGGGGCAGCCACCTTGCTCTTCGTCGTTCTCCCTCCTCCGACCACCATTTTGGGAGCTTGAAGGCTCGTTGGAATCGTGGCAACGTGAGGACGATCACTGACGTGGGTTGGAGCTTGGTTAGCAGCTGGTTAGCGAGGAATCAGCCGAGGATTAGGGGTGTTCTCTTAGTATAGCCGTTAGATCTTGCTGTTATTTTGTTGTTGGATGTTTCCCGATTTTGGATATGTTGATCCCAGCATGTAGATCTACATGAGTCTAAGTTGGATCTTGAATCCGACGTCGTTTGGACGTCGGATCGACGGGACCAATTAGCCTCGAAGTAGAGGTTTTGGTGTTTTGAATATAATAGTATAATGTCGGATTATAATATTATATGTTTACTGTTCATCAGTTTTCGGGGTTGCTTCCCGTTGCTGGAGTTCGCGGTTGATGGTCGTGGTACCGTCGTAATGTCGGGACCCGCTGCGGATCGGTTGGCAGCGGTTGGTAGTACCGCTGCAGCGATCCTGTTGGACTTGTATGCTACCTTGACATACTGTTGCATGCTTATTTCTCTTGCTTGTGTATGTTCATAGCATGCATTCTCTGTTGTGCATTAGTTGCATAAGGTTAGGGCGTGGGTGATTTGTGGATCGTAATCCCGAGGCTGGAAGCTCGGATTTAGCCCTAGGACCGGGGTTGGGTAGTTAGGACTCGGTTCGAATTGTGGTGTCCAGTCAAACTTGATGATAGGCTTAGACGACTGGTACACATGTTGCTTGATGATTATAGAGGTCATGTCGGCCTTGAGTCGGATGCTGAGGTGTAGCCCGTGTTCCACTGTGTTGACCCTTGAGTAGAGAGGTTGACTACTTAGCGGTGCAGTTTCCCAACTGCAGTGCCGGTACCTGCTTGTGGGCCAGCAGTGTTGTTTCCTGCTACTGAGTGTGATCAGACATGTGACCAGCTCGGCTGGAAGACCATGATCGTGGGCCTCATGGACACGTGGTGGGGTTATGGGGCCCCTGTGTACACCCAGGTCTTACTTGAAGGCGACACTGTTGCGTTCCCCCTTCCTTCTGTGTGACGTAGTGTAGAACCCTACTGAGCTTTATGCTCACTCCTACCGGGGCTACGTTTTGCAAGTGCAGGTGCCAGCTTTTCTTCAGTAGCCCCTACCGGGCAGGTGTTTGGTGGCGCGGCGGCGTCTGGCGGGGTTTGAGGACCGGTGATCCCTTTCTACTTTTTTCTTATAGTTAGTCTCCTACGGGAGTATGATGTATAAACTGTTGTAACCCCTTTGAGGTTTTTGAATATTATATTATATCTTTTGAGGTCTGAATTTATTGTATTATTCATGAGTGCTTATGAAATGTTTAATGAAATCAGTCAGTTGGGGGGAACCCCTCGCCTTTATTTCCGCATTTAGTTAGGTTCCGGTTCGCGTCGCCCGGCCCGGTTGGGCTTTCGCGGGTCGGGGCGCGACATAATCTCCCTTACAAAAAAGAGACTGAGACTGGAACCTAAGACGACCTCTACACCTCAATCAGAGTAATTCCATTCTGCCCGAAAGCTTAAGCCAATAGATGAGGGTGAGTTTACTAAAATAGTCTAACACGCCCTCTTATTTATGAGTTCGAATTATCATGACTTCTCACAAGTGACTATTTTAATTAAAAGAGTAGGAGTGGAACGCGTGACATGTGAGGACCTCCTCTCCGACACCATGAGAGAACTCTACTCACTGAACCCAATAGCATAAGCCAATAGTGTTGGACTTGATCCAATCTGTCTACATAAGGTGGTCCACATTCGCAAATCGCAACAAATCAAGTTTAAGTGGTTCATGAGGTTTAAGAGTTCAAGTTCAATTAAAATTAGAATTTGAATTGATATGTCAGTTTGGATTGTGATAATCCATATCTTAACAGTAGATATTCTTTGATGGGTTAGGATTATCTATCTGTTAGTATAAATAGGGACTTGGTCCCCTCTCGGCTACGTACGTGAAAAATTCCCCATCTACCACACATATGGCTTATTTGTTTCATGGTATTATAGGTGAGATAGGATTAGTAATCTTATGGACCCCACTTTATCACATATTTGATGTGATTTTGGGCGTGGGAAAAATAATCTCATTGGAACTTCATATCCCATGTACATGGGATAAAATAATCTCAGAGTTTAACCACTCACATCATCTCCCATGAGAATATATCTTGAGATATAATCTCCCGGATCCGGCTGAGCACCGCAAATCACATAGATCCGGCTGAGCAAGGAGCAAGGGAGTCGTAGATCAAGGCTTCCGCAATAAGAACAATAGCGATGTTGGCTATGTACTTTCATAGCATAAGACTTTAGATCTGCATGTTGAGTGTCGTAGATCTATTATGGTATTGCTTTTCCAACAATGGCATCAAAGCCAGGTTTTCCCTTGGCTTCTTGTTCAAGCCATACATTGAAATCTAGTAAATATCTAGATATATTGTCACACCCCGATCCAGAAAACCCATCAAGTCCGGAGCGTGAGAATTCCTAATCTATTCAATCCATCAAAGGCGCATTTATTACAAAAGAACACATCGATATTAAATAATTGACCTTGGGTCAAAATGATTATATCTAATATAATTCATCATTCTAGTACAACTGAACCTCAAATATCATATAAAACTATCTCAAAATCCTTACAGAAAGAGATTATACATTTATATCATCCAAAAAGGGAAAACTGGACACCTGCACCTACAAAACGCAGCCCAGGTAGGAGTTAGTGATAAGCTCAGCAGGATTCTATACTACGACGCTCACAAAGGAAGGGAACAGTAAAGTCCAAGGTTCCAACTCATATTTAGGAGAAAAACACACGTTACGCCCACCATCTACCCCAAGGCACGCACTCTGATGACCTCCACTGCCAATAGTCGTCTCTCTCAAACCAAACGCTCCATCGCAGAAACAACAGGGGTAGAACCCAGGGCGGCACGTAATCTCCCCTACGGAAGAGAAACTGAGATTTGAACCTAAGATGACCTCTACACGTCAATCAGAGTAATTCTAGCCTGCTAGACAGTGTCCTCGATAACATGAATTATCATAACAAATCACGTCCTAAACCTTGCTACCCAACCTCGGCCCTAAGGCTAGATCCGAGCTGCCCGAGCCCCTGGATCGGCCATTATCCCATCACCCACGCCTAGCGTAGAATGCATCTAATGCAATCAATTCATGTATGATCATACGCACAAAGAAAAGATTCAGGCATGCAACAATATGCCAGAAAAATATACAAGGCTAGGCGTAGCATATAGGTCGCCAAGGGTGAACATAGCATAGAGTCTAGGTAAAGCGGATAAATAAGCATGCAGGCCTACAAACGGGATACAACCCCGGCTAGTCAATCAACAACTACTTTAATTAACAATGCAACGGGTTATGCCCCCGGCGCACGCCTGCTAACAACGGGGCTATTAATTAAAACAGTATGGCACATCATCGACCCATTTATTCTACACATCCCAAGGGGCGTGAATCCCTTGGTTCAACCACAAGCCACACCTACTGTTGGACCACACATAGGGCCTGCACATATATAATATCATATTTATATAATAAGACTGAAAAGCTAGATTTATCGAAAATAAACCAACTATACTATTAACTTCGAAAATCTTACCTTTCAATCTAACCATCCGATTAACGTGAAACTTAATATGCCCACTCATTGAAATACCCCGAATCGCATATCCATAAATTAGATCAATCGGATAAACGAAAATAGATGAAAACCTATAATCTCAGTAAAAATTACGATTCGATAAACAAAGCTTAATCCCATCGAAAATTCGTTCGATTGAAACCAAACTTTGCAGATCACTCCTAAAGATCACTGAGATCATCTCCTCCAAAAATAACATCATATAGATAATGAAATTCCACTTAATTTCACTCATTAAAGTAACTGCTCTGTTCTGCACAGTTCTACCATTTAAATCACTACAAATCGTACTTAAATCCGAAAATTATGAAAAAGTAGGAATTGAAAGCTAACTCAAAGTTCTACAACTTTTATGTTGAAGATAACCTGAGATAATGTACTTACAGCTCTGTAAACAAGCTAGAACATCGTTGTTCTAATTGAACCAGAAAATCTAAAAATATCTTAAGGAAAACCTGCTTAAATTCATATCAAATCAAATCCAAATCCTACCAAACATACGTCAGATCTTAAGCAAGCTAAAAGGCATCATATACCATGGTTATATTGCATAAACAATCATTTAATCACGAAAAACATCAAAAACAAGCTTAAATGAGAATCCTACCTTACTAAGCTAAAACCACGTTTAATTCTCAATTAAGCCGTGTAGAGGAGATCTAGAGTAGCCCCCCATCTCCTGACAACCTTCCCAAACGTCTGCAACAAGCATTCCTCACGGATCAAAGGAGAGAAGAAGAGGGAAGAAGAAAAAAGAAAACATGGCGGTTCGTGGGTCTCTTATAGTCCCGAGTCTGACCGATCGCTCCCTGAGCGATTGATCGGACTAGGTCGGTTCGCATCCTTATCCGAATACATCAAAGGCGGTGCTGACATCGATCCGACCGTGAGCGATCGGTCGGTTTGATCTGACAGTTGTCCTAAAGACAGCTTCCACGCGCCCCGAACTTAAATCTTTCAATCCCAAGTTTGTCTAAAGTTCTAAGAAACACAAATAATAATCATAAAGCTGTGTGCGCACTACGTAGGTCTGAAACCAACTGCCAAGGTAGAATTTATCAAATTATCCTTGGGATCGAAAAGCAACAATGCGATCAAACAGATCGCGTTCGACGCGAAAATAAGCCAACATGGCACGGCCCCGACCTACACGGTCAAGGCAAGTTAGACGTCACATATATTCAGCGTGTTTTTTTTTGTCTCCGATCTATTAAATCGGGATTCTATTCCCATGCTATTTTTTGGAATTTTTATTCAGTTCTTAGAATTCCCAAAAAAAATATAATAATAATAAAGGGATTTTTCGGACATCAAGGGGTCAACCAAGGCCAACCCATCCTCCATGCCCGATCGGCTGCTATCGCCGCTTGACTTGCGTCGCGGAAGCGGTTTTCGGCGACCGCAGCGGCAATTGAAGCGGCGTGGCTCGCATACGGCGCCTCCGGCGGACGCCGCGGCGTCTCCCGCAACTTCTTCCACCGTTCAACGTCAGTAGAGAGTGGCGAATGCATCCCGGCTCGCTTCTCCTGCATCGGGCGTCGCCGGCATGAGAAAATCCACCGGTTTTGGCTGGGTTCAAGGTGACGGTGGTAGGCGAATGCGGCATCGCTGTTGCCGTAAGCGGACGGCGGCGACCGAGCCACGCGATCGAGCTCCATACGATCGCCTTAAGGGCTTGGCGTCGTTGCTTGTTCGGCGAAAACGGTGACTGGGAGCTTCGGCGACGCCTCCAATGGTCTCATGCGGCGACGAGACCAAGGAGGTAAACGGCGTCGGGGGGGCGGCGGGCGGCGGGCGGCGGCATCATACGAAGGTGTGGGTTTCCTTCATGTGAATTGGGGAAGAAGATGGAGAGGGTTTCGGATTCGGATCCGACTCGAACCCGTTAATCCATCTTCTATTAAAAACCATGCACTTTTGCAGAAAAGCCCACATAGTTTAAAGGCCTCAAGATAATTTACAGAAAAATCCAGTTTTGAGTTCTATACTTCTATTTTCTGTAAAGTCCCTGTCAGAACAGAAGTTTATCAGAACAGCTATGCAGTTTTCTGTTTTCAAAATTAGGTCCTTTCCCGAATATCACAGAAACTGTTAAATTGCAAAAAAAAACCCAGTGGACTGCTTTATATGCTTATTTATTTAAGTGCATGTTGTATATTCATTTTATGTCTGTTTTATGTAAATAAACAGTCAAAATGCATGATTTTGCAAGATTTTTTTTGAGAAGTTGAGCCGGAGCTAGAGCCTTAAAGGCTTACAAGGAACTAAACTCCCTCACATGAGCAGCACGAGCTAGCTCGTCTGTCCTTACATTCCACTCTCTAGGTATGTAAACTAAAGAGAAATTAACAAAATTTCCCAACTGCCACCAAAGATTCAAAAGCAACTTCCGGTAATCATCATTGATAGGCATTCGCTCATTAACCACCATATCCACAGCAAATCTAGAGTCGCTTTCAACCAATATGCTCGTTAGGCCCCACCGACTAGCCTCCTGAACCGATGCTAGAATTGCAAAGATCTCTGCTTGAAGCATCGAACTAGCTGACGATGCCAATGAGAATCCCTAAGCTTGCTCAGACCCCTCAAAGCAGACGAACCCAATGCCCATTGATCCAACAATGAAGGAAGCATCCACCTGTATGCACACACCATCCCAAGCCTCGCGCTCTGTTCCGCGTGCTTTCTGGTCGTTTAGGAGGAGAAACTCCCTTACCTGCCACTTAATACTGCGGCTCAAACTCGGAATCGCATCCCCCTCTTATCCATGGACCACACTGCACCTCCTCTTCCTGAGAGACCAGAGAGTGTAACAAATGCTTGATTGGGTCAACCTAGTAGGATCTGATTTCTGGGGCTTGAGTAACCAGTCCAAGCACAACGAAAGGTTTATTGAGTGAGGATCCAAATCAGAGTCCTCCAACACATACCTCCAGATAGCGGACGCCACAGCACACTCAAAGAAAATATGATCCAACGTCTCCTCCTCTGCACCACATGCAGGATAGGCTTTATCACTGATTAAACTCAGATCCCACAGTCTATCTCTTGTAGCTACCTTCCCGTGCGCCAGCTTCCAGAGGAACTGTTGCACTCGAGGTCCAGTTGGGCTTCACCAGATACTCCACCAGCCTGTCGTCGGCTGCCGTCGATGATGATGGCGTGCCTCGAGATAGTCATAGCAGGAGCTTGTCGTAGGCTTCCCAGCTATACCCCACACCCATCGAGGCCCATGCGAGTGAGGAGGGGGATCAATAGGAATAGCACTCACCTTGCCCACCAGATCCGGGTGAAGAAAAGAGGAAAGCATGTCCTCCCACCATCCCGAGGAATCCAGAAGCTGTCCCAGCTCCATCATGTCCGCTTGCGCATCATCAAAGGTGCAGGCCGATGAAGACAGGGGACCGTCCATCAGCCACCAATCTCGCAGCACATTTTCATGGCTTCCTTCCATCACCGGCCATTGGAGCTCCAACCGAAGTTGGTTCGACGCCTGGCAAATGGAGCGCCAAAATGGAGAAGCATTATAAGGTATCCTATTGGGGAGAGCTCCGGCGCTAATCTTATACTTTACCGCAACTAGCTGCTTCCAGATAGAGTCGGAGCTGTCGAGGAGGGTTGCCGCCCGCCGCATGCAGGAAGAGTTACAATCTGGAAATCAAATGCCACGTCATCAAGAAAATGAAAATATAGATGTGCCAGTTGATCATCAAGACAACGATCAATTTAATCAAACTCAACTAAATGCAGATGATACCGAACCTCCAATTCCATATAACATTCCAATTGGGTTAGGAGGTCAGCTCAAGTAAGAAGACCTGCTATATCCTCAAGTAAATACCATTTGTATTTACATGATAGATGTGAGTTAGAAGATCCCATTACGTTTTCACAAGCCATAGAAGGAAGAAATTCATTCGGAGTGGATCGATGCCATGCAGGAAGAGCTCACTTTGTTACCAGAAGGAGTCATACCCATTGGATGTAAATGGGTCTACAAGACCAAAACTGACTCCAAAGGTAACATTAAGAGACATAAGGCTAGACTTGTAGCAAAGGGTTTTACTCAAAATGAAGGCATTGATTACACAGAGACCTTCTCTCATGTTTCAAGGAAGGACTTTTTTAGAATAATTATGGTTTTGGTAGCTCATTTTGATTTAGAGCTTCACCAAATGGATGTGAAAACAACTTTTATTAATGGAGATCTTAATGAAGAAGTATATATTTGGATCAACCTGAAGAATTCTCGCAAAAGGGCAATGAACAATTAGTATGCAAGCTTAAGAAATCAATCTATGGATTGAAGCAAGCTTCCCATCAATGGTATCTCAAGTTCAATGAGATAATTATGACCTTTGATTTTAAAGAAAACACTGTTGATCAGTGTACATATCTCAATGTCAGTGGGAGTAAGTTCATAATTTTGATTTTATATGTTGATGATATCTTACTTGCTACTTATGATTTTGGATTACTTCACGAGACCAAATCTTTCTTTAATCAAAATTTTGAGATGAAAGATATAAGTGAAGCCTCTTATGTCTTAGGCATAGAGATTCACATAGATAGATCTAAGTATACTCTTGGGCTATCTCAGAAGGCTTACATCTCTAAAGACCTTGAGTCGTTTACTACCGTCCCCCCCCGCCCCCCGTCCCTGTCCCCGTCGCCGATCCTGTCGTCCGTCGCGATACCGCCGTCCGTCACCGTTGCGATGCCGTTCCCATCGTCGTCCGTCATGATGTCGTCCGTTGCCCCGATCCGACGAAGCTGGAGGTCTCGCCGAACGCCGATTCGAGCTCACCACCCTGATCCAAGCTCGCCGTCTGTCACGATGCTGTCAGGCAAGATCCGCTACCTATCGTCTTTCCCCTGCTCGAGGTCATCGTCCCCGACTAGTAGAGCACCCATGAGCTATTGCGATCACTCCGCCCCGCCTAGATCCACCGTATCCGTCGACCAACAGCTCAATCCACTCCGGTGGATCGACTCCAAAGGGCCCCACGACCTCTCCTCCGTCGATCCCGACCTCTAACAAGCCCTCCTCGCCGGCGATCAACCTCCGGTGAGTTGTCAGCAATCAAATCGTCATTTTCCTAGAATGAGAGAGGAAATGAAGAAAAAATAGAAAAATAGATGGAAAAAGGAGAAAAATCATGTAAAATAGAGGAAATAATGGGAAAAATAGGAAAGTAACCAGTAAAATAGAGGAAATAAGGGGGAAAATAGAAAAGTAATTTAGAAAGTAACTTGAGTTACTTTCCTCGATTTCATTATCGAGAACTTAAGCTACTATCCATCTGCTTTACGGAAAGTAACTTGTAATAATTGTGGATAATAATGTAATAATTGTGGAATACTAGTAACTCAAGTTACTTTCCATTAGTTTAATCTGGCAAGTTACTTTCCACGATTTCATCATCGATAATTCAAGTTACTTTCCACTCATGGTAAGTTACTTTTCACGGTAATAACATCTACAATATGGAAAGTAACTTGTAATAAATGTGGATAATAATGTAATAATTGTGGAAAATAACTCAAGTTAGTTTCCGTTAGTTTAATTTGGAAAGTAACTCACAAACTTTCCACGATTTCATAATTGAGACTCTAGTTATTTTCCACTAGTTACTTTTCATTAGTTTCATTAGTTACTTCGGATCCGCTTAAATAGGTCGATCCCCGCCGGAGCACTGCCCAGGACCCCGTCAACTCTGTGTAGTGTGTCATAGTCGATCCAGCGACATCATCCAAGGCATCCAATGCACAACAGTTACTTTCCACAATTAGTTACAATCACTAGTTGCTTTCCATCAGTAACTTTATACAATTTTAGTAATTACTTTCTACAATTCTGATAGTTACTTTCCAATAGTTTAATTCGGAAAGCAACTCAAGTTGCTTTCTACGTACGAATTCATCATCGATAACTCAAGTTACTTTTCACAAATCTTGGTAAGTTACTTTCCACGAATTACTTTCCATTAGTTACTTTCCACCACCAAAGTTACTTTCCACAAATAATATGTGAAACAATCGGCTGAAATATGGAAAATATGGAGAAAAATTGAGAGTTCATGTCAGATTATTTTCATTAGTTACTTTCCATTAGTTGCAATCACTACTTACTTTCCGCTAGTTGTTTTTCTATTTTTCCAGCATTTTTTCCTTTTTTCCCAACATTTTTTCTTATTTTCCTACCTTTTTCCTATTTCCCATATCCTTCTCGCCATCGCCACCTCCAAATCCACGCTGCCACTGGTGCTGTGCACCGACGATGCGGACGCCGTTGCAGCCATTTCCCATATCCTTCTCACCACCGACACCTCCGATCTCGAGGCTACCCTCCTTTCATCGTCCATCACTCCCCACCCATCCTCCGAGTGACTTTTATAAGTTACTTTCGACAGTTTTTTTTTACTAATTACTTTACACTAGTTACTTTCCATGAGTTACTTTCCACAATTTTCGTATCTACTCTCCATAATTTTCGTAGTTATTTTCCACAATTCTTGTACTTACTTTTCACAATTCTCGTAGTTACTTTCCACGATTCTAATGACAATTTTGGTAGTTACTTTCTACAATTTTGATAGTCACTTTTCATTAGTTTCATTAGTTACTTTCGATTAGTTTCATTACTTACTTTCCATAAATCAAGTTGGATATTTCCCCGTATTTTACACATATTTTCATGCATTTTCCCACATTTTTCCAACATATTTTCCTATTTTCTGGCCTTTTCCACTATTTTTCTACCATTTTAACTATTTTTGCTCAGCTTTTTCTCTCTCCTCACACCTCTTCTCCTTCACAGCCGACGCCCCGAGCTCATTCTCCCCGTGACCACGTCTCTGGTGTCGCCCGAACCTCCGATCTCCTTCCAAGCTCCTCTGCTGGATCGAAGCCTCGATCTCCTTCGCTCTCCTTTGACTTCCTCCTCCCTCCGATCTCCTCCTGAGCTCCTCCGCTGGATCCAAGCCTCGATCTCCTCCGATCTCCTCCGACCTCCGATCTCCTCCTGAGCTCCTCCGCTAGATCCAAGCCTTTATCTCCTCCACTCTCCTCCGACCTCCGATCTCCTCCCGAGCTCCTCCGCTGGATCCAAGCCTCGTTCTCCTCCAATCTCCTCCGACCTCCTCGATCTCCTCCAATCTCCTCCGCTGGATCCAATCCTCGAGCTACCAGCCATCTCCCATTGCCTCGAGCTCCCATCTCCCATCCATCTCCTCCGCTGGATCCCATGCCCATAGACGAAGGTGCCGGCGATGAAGACCTTCCATGGCGAATGGCCGAAGAAAAAGGTGTAGGGCTAAACTAGGGCGTATCATGGGAAGGAAGGCGAAGCGACGATCATGGGAAGGAGGGCAAAGCGACGATCGTGGGACGGAGCGCGCGATCTGGGAAGGAGAGTACTTTGGTCATTAAAAAACTACAGCTAAATATAACGGTATCCTAAATAGTAAAATCCTTAAGAAAAAGGTATACATACTTCAGGGCAAAAATTCCCTTACCAGGGGACTAAACACCGATTATCCGAATAAACTAATAGTCACCACAAAATGCGAAGCGACTTCTCTTTATGATCCTCAGCTTTCTCTAAAAATTAACTTATGCTATTCATTTAAGTCTTTCTGTCTATTAATTAGGACATTCACACAGTTGTTAAGATGGTATTAAAAAAGGGTTTTAAATGCCCTTTGATTTTACCGTTGCTTTTTGACACTTGGCATAGCTTTACTGCCAAGGTTGCCATGTGGGGAGGAGGTTTTCACACATGGCAGCATGTCACATACCCTCCTTTATTGTGCTTTAAATCCTCGTTCTTCCTCTTGACAGTTCTATATAGAGAAGGTTCTCTCTATATGCCATCTGCTTCTTTCTTCTCTACTTCTCAACCTACAAAACTCTCTTTCAAAGCCTTTCAACAAAATCAACGGGACAGTGCTGATTCATAGTGTGTTCTCGCTGGATCGTGCTAACGATGAGATCAGGCCGTCGGGTTGTACCTTGGAGATCGGACGGCGATCAACTCCACACGAGGGGCGTCTATGATTTTTAGGGCAGCAATTTCTCGCGCCTCCCATGCCAAATTTATTTTACATTGTGTTACATGTCTTAATCTTTGTTTTCCTGATTTTCCTGATTTTATTTTTTAAGAGACTTTAAGTAACTTTATATGCTAACAATTTCAAATTCGGAGAGTCATTGAAACTACAAGCATATAATTCGATTTGGAATATTCTATTAGTTTATTTTGATAGTCTCGGTTTATTCTCCACCTTCTGAGATAAGCACTGCTGCCATATCCAGAAATCATCTATATGCTAAAATCGATCTTTATCTCTTCATTTTTATTTTAATTTGCCACATTACATTGATCCAATTGACATAATAGTTTTAAGTTAAAACCCTTTTGATCCTCATCCAATTATATATAGATCACATTAGCACCCTTTACAACCCATTACGATTCTCTAATCAAAGTCTTTGCTATTTATAACTTTGATTTTATGATCTGATTTATTATCTTTGTATGTGACACTTGCATATATATCCTTTGTTATCTGACATTTTATCTTCATCTCCACATTTGCCTATATAGATATATATATCTCTTACTAACAAAAATTTTATTGGAAAAGGTTATCTTTTTGAAGGCTTGTTCAAACTGAATGTACAAACAAATATTAATAAAAGTGCATTTTCATCCTCATTCAACATTGTTCTAAATGTATGTGATTCACCTAGATAAGATTAGACGCATGATGCATTTGAGCTTGATTCCAAAATCTAACTTGGACCTAACATCCAAGTGTGAAATTTGTGTGGAATCAAAGCAAACAAAGAAGCCTTTCAAAGACGTAAAGAGAGATTCCATTTTATTAGAGCTTATTCACAACGATGTATGTGATTCTTGTAGAACTCCAACCCGATGTGGCAACCGGTACTTTGTTACCTTCATAGATGACTTCTCTACACTCTGCTATTGCTATCTTCTTAGGACCAAGGATGAGGTCCTAGATAGGTTCTCAGTCAACAAGGTTGAAGTAGAAAATCAACTTGATCGAAAGATCAAGATCCTTAGGTCTGATTGAGGTGGTGAGTACACCTCTTCCTCTATGATCCTCTTCTGCCAAGAGCATGGCATTGTACATGAAGTCAGTACTCCTTATTCCCCTCAGTCAAATGGAGTAGCTGAAAGGAAGAACAAAACTCTTATGGATATGGTTAACGCCATGTTAATAAGTTCTGGTCTACCTGAAAACCTGTGGGGTGAAGCCCTCCTGACTGCTTGCTTCATTCTTAACAGAGTTCCATTCAAGAATGAAGACAAGACCCCATATGAACTTGGAAAGGAAGGGCACCTAACCTTAACTTTCTTAAAGTGTGGGTTGTCTAGCTAATGTTAGCATTCTTTAGCCTAAACGTAGGAAGTTAGGGCCTAAAACCATAGATGTTGTCTTTCTTAGCTATGCTCAAGGAAGCAATGCCAATAAGTTTCTAGTGATTAATTCTGAAGTAAGCGACATCTCTAACAATATTATGATTGAAGCCAGAGATGCAACTTACTTTGAGAATACCTTTCCTTTTAAGTCTCCTATTCTGATACAGCCTAGTACTGTTCCTTCTCCCTCTTCTTCTTCTCTTGCTCCCCGTGTGTCTGACCCAGAACCAGAATTGAGAAGAAGCAAAAGAGTTAGATTTCAAAAGGATTTTGGTGATGATTTCCACGTGTTTTCTGTAGAAGACGATCCTTCGATCCTTCCACTTATGCAGAAGTCATGTCTTCTGTAGATGCTCCTTTTTGGAAGGAAGCTATTCAAAGTGAGTTTGATAGCATTCAACGAAATAAAACTTAGATTTTAACAGATTTGCCTTCTGGTTTTAAAACAATTGGTTGCAAATGGATCTTTAAACGGAAACTTAAATCTGATGGTTCCGTTGATAGATTCAAAGCTAGATTAGTAGCTAAAGGATTTTTTCAAAAAAAAGGTTTTGACTATTTTGATACGTATGCGCCAGTTAGTAGCTCTACTACTTTGCGGATTTTGATTGCTTTAGCATCGATTCATAAGCTTTCCATCCACCAGATGGATGTTAAGACCACCTTTTTGAACAGAGATTTAGACGAAGAGATTTATATCGATCAACCCGAAGGATTTGTAATTAAGGGCCAAGAAAACAAAGTTTGCAAATTAGTTAAATCCTTGTATGGCTTAAAACAGGCCCCTAAACAATGGCAGTTGAAATTTAATAAAGTCATTTCGTCGTTTGGTTTTCAAAATAATGATTTTGATAAATGCTTGTATTATAAACATGTTTTGGATGGTATCTTGTTTTTATGTTTGTATATCGATGATATTTTGATTTTTGGTTCATCGATTGATTTGATTAATGAGGTTAAAAGTTATCTTTTGAGTAACTTCGATATGAAGGATTTGGGTCAAGCTGAAGTCAACCTAGGAATGAGACTTATTAGGAATAATGATTCGGTTGTTTTGAGCCTTTCTCATTTCATTCACAAGATGCTTAATAAGTTCAAATATTCTAATCTTAAACATGTAGTTACTCCTTATGATTATAGTTCCAAACTTTTGAAGAACTTAGGAGATCCTGTGTGCCAACCTGAGCATGCTCAACAGATACGATCTTTAAGGTATGTGGCAGATCATGCCATACCTGATATTTCCTATGATGTGGGTAGACTAAGTAGGTACACAAGCAATCCTAGTAAAGAGCATTGGGTTGCTTTGACTAGGATATTCCGCTATCTTATAGGCACCGTTGATTCATCCTTAGTATATACATGATATTCAGGAGTCTTAGAAGGATACTGTGATGCCAATTGGGTCATAGATTCAATAGATGTGAAGTCCACCTCAGGATATGTCTTCCTTCTTGGCGGTGCTGCCGTTTCTATGAGTTCAAGAAAACAAACTGTGATAGCTCGAAGTACTATAGAATCAGAATTGATTGCACTTGACACTGCATGCATAGAAGCCAGATGGGTTAAAGATCTATTGACAGATCTACCATTCATGCATAAGCAATTTCCGGCTATATCATTACATTGTGATTCACAAGCTACTACAGAATTAGTGAATCAAGTGAACACCAATAGAAAAATGGATAGGCATATGCTCATGAGATACAAGTCTGTTAAAAGCATGCTAGGAAATGTGATCATATTAAACTTTGTGAGATCGGAAAGGAATCTAGCCGATCAGTTGACTAAAGGCCTTCCAAAGACCTTTATTTTAGAATCATCGAGGGGGATGGGTCTAAATCCCACATAGTTGTCACCAACGGTGGATCCCTACCTTGTGAGTGGATTCATCCATGAATGAGGTTCAAAGGGTAAAAACGAAGCCGTTGATGTGGCGTGTGAGAAGCACCAAATTATAAATATATTTAGGAGTTGCTACTCCAACCCCATCCCTATGGTAATAGGTGCTTCATGTGACGATTAGGTTGAGTATATATCTTAATGGGTCAAATGCAGAAATTCTTCTGAAAGGTGTGCGCCGTCACTGACACCTTTGGAGGACTCACCTAAGTGAGAGTCATCGTGACGCCGCGATTATGGGATCAGGGCAAATCCCCAGAACTCTCATGAGAATCAAGGAAGCGCATCACCATGATAGCGCTGACCCGCAAATAGAACCAATAGCACTCTCCCTACTGTGTGTGTGTTTGTAAAAGATCGATCAAAGAGGCATGGTTCAAGACCTAGTCCACCATGGTCTCTCAGTCCAATACACTCATGACTAAGTGCAGGTTCAAACCCAAAAGGTACCCTGTATGATGCACAGTAAAAGTTGATTAAATATATCTATAATGTTTTTCGGTTTTCTCGATCGTGTTTTTTGTGGCATTTTAATCCCTTTTTGTGGGGGATTGTTGTTAAGATGGTATTAAAAAAGGGTTTTAAATGCCCTTTGATTTTACCGTTGCTTTTTGACACTTGGCATAGCTTTACTGCCAAGGTTGCCATGTGGAGAGGAGGTTTCTACACATGGCAACATGTCACATACCCTCTTTTATTGTGCTTTAAATCCTCCTTCTTCCTCTTCAGAGTTCTGTATAGAGAAAGTTCTCTTTACATGCCATCTGCTTCTTTCTTCTCTACTTCTCAACCTACAAAACTCTCTTTCAAAGCCTTCCAATAAAATCAACGGGACAGTGCTGGTTCATAGTGTGTTCTCGTCGGATCGTGCTAACGACGAGATCAGGCCGTCGGGTTGTACCTTGGAGATCGGACAGCGATCAACTCCGCACGAGGAGCGTTTTCGATTTTTAGGACAGCGATTTCTCACACCTCCCGGGCCAGATTTATTTTACATTGTGTTACATATCTTAATCTTTATTTTCCTGATTTTCCTGATTTTCCTGATTTTATTTTTTAAGAGACTTTAAGCACCTATACTGCTTACACACACAACTGCATTATCCTCTCCGGCTAAGGTTCAACTCATCCTCGAGTTGTCATCCATCTCTCTCAGATATATCATGACATCTTTGTCATTAATAGCTCAAACTCATGGACATTTTTCCAATGCTCCTGAGAACTTATCATGTATTCCAACAACTTCCGTAAGGTGAAATGATATGATGAATAAGAGATTGATATTAATATTTCCATCGAAAGATGACCAGATGAAACAGCATGGATGACTTCGAAGAGTCGTGATCATGGTATGATCAGATCTCATCATAATCAACTCTATTATTGTTAGTCATAAATATAACAATATCTTAAAGTCATTTGAGCGATTGATGATATCAATGGAATTTCATAACTATTGTCATTAAATGATCATCATCTTTAGCTTTAACACAGCTGAAGTATTTTGACCATAACTTTTACATAAAATATTAAAATTGGTTGATTCTTGAATAATTGGAAAGAAGATGAAAAGATCTACAACTTTCATGTTGACGAGATTTTCAGATTCCATCGTTTAATATGTCAAACTAGCAGCCAAAGTATCCAGTGGCAAAATAATAAATAATAGCTGAATTTCCAAATGTTATCAGCCCCTTCTCATCTTTCATTTTCCTCATCATCTATCATCCATTTTTCACCATTCTCATCATCCATTTTTCATACATTTCATCATCCAAGCTTCAATACCTCTGTTCGAACTGAGTTCGAAAGAATTGAGCCTTTGCACATCCCTGATTTTTTGATATTTTGACGATTTTGACTTTACCGGTCAACTGTAAGATTTCCATGATCAACAACTATATTCTAATGAGGTTATGCATCGAGAGCCTTTAAAAACAATGAGGGGTTTGAGGTGAGATACATATCATAAATCATGTTGTCACACAATAGAAAATATGATATTGTTAACTTCCCATCTCTCATATTTGAATTGGCACTACCCTCTAACCACCCACCTCCACTACCCCTTCTCTATGATTCAGTTGCCACGTGTGAGAAAATAAATGAGTCAGATTATGACTCACAAAATATGATCTTATATAATAGACGGGCATTATCATCGTATCAAAATCCAACTATAAATTTGTAATAAAAAAATAGAGTAAATTAATTTTCATTGCAATGAATGATGTGGTGCAATGACAATCACACGAGCATGCCATATTAAAGTCGGTATTCGACCGACCCATGTGAAGTTGGCATCGGTATTATTTTTGTATAAATAAAAATGAGATCTCTCCAAAAAAGGCTAAATTTTCCAATAGTACCCTGTAGTTTGACTTATATTTTATGTGGTCCTTATATTTCAAAAAGTTACAATACAGACCCTCAAATTTAATAATCGCTCTTATGTGGTCCGCCACGTCACCCACCGTTAGCTACCGTCCGCGATCTGACGGAAAGTGGGGCCACGTGCGCCGCACGTGACCCCACGCCGTCGCTCCCCGTTACCCCGTGAGGGACTTAACGGGCCGGTCGGGGTTGTTGGCCACATGGCCAACATTTCCCGTGAGAAACCCGAGCCGACCAACTGCGCCCGGTACACCATCCGCCCGCACACCGGCATCATCCCGCCGCTCGCCACCCTCACCGTCGAGTTCACCTACTTGACCCCGCTCCACTCGTCCCTCCCAGACTCGTTCCCCAACTCGGACGACTCGTTCCTCCTCCATAGCGTCATCGTCCCCGGCGCCGCCTCGGGTTCGACCCCCGACTCGGTTCCCAGCGACTGGTTCATCGCGAAGAAGAAGCAAGTGTTCGTGGATAGCGGGATCCGGAGTGGAGATCGGTGGTGGGGTCGGACGGGTCCATGGAGATGATTAGAGAGGTTTTAGAATGGAGCGATCCCAAGTGGAGATCGGTGGACTCGGTGAATTCAGAAGGGCGGACGCTGCTGCACATGGCTATTGGACGACGCCGGCCGGATCTGGTGCAGTTGCTGCTGGAGTTCCAGCCGGACGTGGACGCGAGCGGGCGCGCGGGGCGGACACCCCTGGAGGCAGCGGCGGCCATCGGAGAGGCTCTCATCACCGAGCTTCTCCTCGCCCGTCGCGCCTCCCATGATCGCTCTGATGGCTCCTCCTTCGGCCCCCTCCACCTCGCTGTCGCCGGTGGCCATTTAGACGTCGTGAGCCTAGTCGTGTCAAAGGACGCTTCGGTGGATGCGACGACGAGCGACGGGAGGGCTCTGATGGCTCTGCACCTAGCTGTTGGGAGAAGAAGGGTTTCTCACGGACCCCGTTAAGTCCCTCACGGGGTAACGGGGAGCGACGACGTGGGGTCACGTGCGGCGCACGTTGTCACACCCCGACCCAGAAAACCCATCCGGGACGGGGCGTGAGGGGAAACCTACACTATTCATCTCCAGCTAGCGCGATACAATGCGGAATTAAAGAAAAACTTAAACAATGTATTCCAGAGGTGAAGCAGAAATTCAATTTACATAACATCAGTTGTACTATTCAATATTTGATACAAATCTTCCAATAAAAGAATATTATATAGTAATCCCATAATTCCACAAATATGTACATAATTTACAAAATCTGCCAAAAGAACAACAGTCGTCCTCCAGCAACCTCAAGCACCTCTGGATGTAGTCGCGCCACCAAAAGCTGATCCCGCCGGCTCTACTGAAGAAGAACTGACGCCTGCACCTGCAAACGCAGCCCGGGTAGGAGTGAGCGATAAGCTCAGTAGGGTTCTACTCTACGGCACACTGAAGGGAGGAAAACAACAACAGTGTTGTCTCCCCGCACAAGTCTAAGGAATGCCATGGGGTTCCACAACCCCTGCCGACTACCCCAAGGATCCTACTCTTCTCAACCGACCACGCTGGGACACATTCTCCAAACACGCTGGGAGAAAACAGAGAACCAGAACCAGTAGGATCACCCCTACCCAGCAGGAAGCCACTGCCTGGGGACCATGTCAGGGGCACCGGCAACCATCCTTAGGACTTGGCCTTGGGAGACCAACACGACCTCTAAACCTCAAACATTGATCAGAGTCAACTATCGCAGATCCTCAATAATAAGAGATTCCATTACAAGATCACACCCTACTCCTGACTACCCAGCCACGGTCCTAAGGCTAGATCCGAGCTACCCGAGAGCCTCGGATCGGCGACCCAAACCATCGCCCGCCTAACCTCAAATGCCTCTAATGCAATCAAGATGCATGCAATGCTCAGGCACAGATAACAAGATATAAGCATGCAACAAGATGTCATTAATCATACAGGGCTAGGCATAGCTTATAGCTAGCCAAAAGGGTAAGCATAGCAAAGGCCTCAAATACAGTATATCTATGCTAACCAAACAAACATATGAGCAGAGCATGAATACAAATATACAGTAGTCTTCAGTGCCCTCTTGCACCTGACAGACTAAGGTTCCACAGTTACCCCGCAGGTAACTGGCCACATTTATACAAATAGCCCTCGGCACACGCCGGCATCAGGCTAAGGTTCCACAATACCTCATTAGCTAGCACTCATATCTAGCTAATGGCTAAGCAATAATTTGGCATTTAAATCTAACATTCAACTAAGTATTAAATGCGATAAAAAACCATAGATTTACCCAAAAAGAAAAATCATTCGAATCGATCCTCAAACACGATAGGAATCCTTTGAAAACTCTACAAAATCCACTTGTAAACTTCCCAACATGTTTAAAGATCAATCACGATTGAAAGCCATTCAAGAAAGGCCAGAAAACCATGTTCAAAGGCCCACGGTCGATCCGACGGTCGACCGTGAGGCCACGGTCGATGTCACGGTCGACCGTGAGGCCAAAACGGGGGAAAACCACATGGGTGACGGTCGATTGATCCATCGACCGTGGGAAGCCCAAAACGAGACAGAGCCTCACAGACGATGCGACGGTCGACCGTGAGGCGGGGAGAAAAAGGGAGGAAACCCACGGTCGATCGGTGCATCGACCGTGGGAGGCCAAAATCCCGACATAGCCTGACGGACGATGCGACGGTCGACCGTCAGGCCCCGAAAGAGCGTATCAACGCTTGACGGTCGATCCACCGATCGACCGTCGGGCCTTAGGCACAGTTCATCAGAACAGTGCCGGGAATCCAATTTCTTGGATTTCAAGGATCAATTCAAGTTGGAATTTGATGAAACTTTGCAAGCATGCATAAAAGATGATGGGGAATCCAATGGTGTGAAGAAATCACATTTTGGACGGTTAAATCTCCAAATTAGGTCAAAACGGTCGGAAACCGATAACCGGCGATAATGCGAGATTCAACCGATAAAATACGGAAATCGCGAGGTAGGAATACTTGAAATCATCCACAACATATATGCTACAAGTTACACAGCATTCTAACAAGTACTCCTACAACGAAAATACATTAAACCTATCCTAGAAGAACCCGATCCTAAGATCGAGGTAGAAACACCTACTTAAAGAGATAGGGCAGCTCCTCCACGCATCCCCCAACTCCGATCGCTGGAATCCGCTCCTCGAAAGCCACGCCTCCAAAGCCCTATCACCGTCGGTTGGAGAGAGAGGAAGAGAGAACGACAGGAGAAGAAGAAGGAAAGAAAGAGAAGGAAGGAGTTTAAATAGAAAGCTGGAATCCATCACAGCCGTCCGATTCGATCTCTCCCAATCGAGCTCCGATCTTCCGATCGAAAGCGCCCTAAAGGTCCTAATCAAACACATACATCAATCAAAGGCCATGTGTGCAACGCGGGTGTGAAACTGACCACCAAGGAACATATTTACCAAAATGCCACTCGGGTCAAAAGCAGCGATGCGATCAACCGGTCGCATCCCAAGGCCAATCGAGCCAAACCACAAACCCAGACCCTCGACCTAGCGCGGTCGGACCAGGTTGGAGGTACGGGTGCTCACACAGGTGACCCCACTTTCCGTTAGATCGCGGACGGTAGCTAACGGTGGGTGACGTGGCGGACCACATAAGAGCGATTATTAAATTTGAGGGTCTGTATTACAACTTTTTGAAATATAAGGATCACATAAAAATATAGGTCAAACTACTGGGTACTAATTGAAAATTTAGCCCTCCAAAAAACAAAAAAAAATTTGATGTACATTGAAGATCGTGTGAAATGAAAGCTTTATTGGCAAGAAAACACAGCAGCACGTATAGCCTCTCTTTCTCTCTAGCTAATCATGATGAGCAACACTTTGCAACGAAATCCATGATGTTCTTATTTGAGCTACCACCTAAACCAACAGCCTCCCTGGCCAACTCCCCCAACTTGCTCGCCCTCTTCCTCATTCCTTGACTCCTCTCCCCATCCATCACCTCTCTAACACACATCTCCACCTCCTCCCTCCGCACAACTCCAGCCTCGTCCGGCCGTGTTCGCACTCCGACCCTCCACACATCCTCGATGTACTTCGCATTCGTAGGCTGATCGGTCCACTGCGGCACCGCCACCATCGGCACGCCAAGACTCAGGGCCTCCGTAATCGAGTTCCAGCCGCAGTGCGTCACGAAGCACGCCACCGCCGCATGTGCCAACACTTCCAACTGCAAGCACCAACTCACCACCAAGCCCTGCTCCGACGTGTCCTTGATGAAGCTCTCTGGGAGCTTGCCAGCCTCAGTGGCTCTCACCACCCAGAGGAAGCGCTTGCCACTGCTCTGCAGGCCTCGAGCGAGCTCCTCCATTTGGGCCGAGGCCAGGGAGGCATTGCTCCCGAAAGATATGTAGACGACCGACATCGGTGACTTTGAGTCGAGCCATTGCTTGCATGAGCGATCATCGGGAGTCAAGAGGTGGAAGCCATAGTTCGAGTCACCGGAGACTTGGTTGTCAAGGAACATCGACGGCACTGTCGGCCCAATCGTCTTCGCTCCCAGCTCTAATTCCATCCACTCGGCCTCCTGCTCATATCTCACGGACATAACCATCAATGATCTTAACATCAGCCCATGAAACTTCAAATAAGGTGTGCACAATACAATACAAACTTCAGCATAACTGCAGACTGTATGCTAGCAAGCAAGAAAGGACATCATTTGTAGGTTGACATGCACCACACTAGCTCACTAGCTAGCAACCACATATATGGGTCCAATTTTTTAGTATGGATATACTGCACTTGAACAAAATCTAGAAGGTGTTTTTGTTGGAACTATTGAAAACCACCAATTGGAGATATGGTGCAAACGATTTTTATGACTCATTTTGTGCTGTGGGTACATGTCATGCCAGAGGGAGAGCGAGATTGATACCTGGTGTTCTAGCTCAAGGAAGGAGTTAACCACCACCAAATCGGCTCGGTCCATGTTGGAGTACTGGTTCACTGAAATATCCAAGTAAGCCGGGTGAGTCGTCCCATCCCGGTCTGCTAGCAGAAACGATGGCATGTCTCTCGGCTCCAGCCGGGTCAGACCAGGAGCCACAAACTCCGGTTCGGACCACGGCGCCTTGACTCGACCCTGAGCCACGTGCCAATAGATCTGGTTCACCGCGCACGATTGTGTGAAGAATGTGACGCAGATCAACCCGAGCTTTTTCCCAACCTCCAATGCCCACGGGAGAAACGAATCATAGACCAGAGCCCGAACCGGTCGGCCCTTGGCCCGCTGAGCCATGATCAACTCGGCGAGCGAGGCCGAGCCGAATGACTCGAGCCGGGCCAAGTAGTCCAATATCGAGCCGGCTTGGGTGAACCCGGATTCGTCGCAGCCGTCGGAGATGGGCTCGATGGCAACGGCACCCACGGCAGGGACGGAGCTGGCGGATGAGGAGATGAGGTGGTGGGTGACGGCCAAGGTGGCCCGTAGGCCGTAGGTGGTTAGCCGCTTGCCGAATTGGAGCATGGGGTTGATGTGCCCCTGGCTCGGGCCCGGCATCAGCACCACATGAGCACTGCTGCCACCACCACCACTGGTGATTCCTTCGTTGGCCATCCTTCCTCTTTCAGTACTATATTCCACAGCTGCAAGAAGAAATGAGCATAAGTAGTTGATATCAAGCATCATGGGAATCTTTTTGAGATTTGAACTATTTTGTGGATCCAATGTAGCTTTAAATGCACAAACGACAAATGTGAAAGTTCGAACGTTGATATTGATTGCACGACATAGCATATTTTGAATGCAAGGAGTTGAACATGGGAATTAAAGATGACCAAGAAAAATATAAGCGCGAACGTGCATGGATAACACTGTTGGTTATAAGTCACTATGGAAACATAGTACTTGTTTACACATGTTGGCACATGATCACATGATAATACACACGTCTTTATTAATTGCACGCTGTCGGAGGACGGCGATCAATGGGGTGCCTTTGGCGACTCAAAGCAGGCCTAGAGTGGAGGATGGAGATCCATGGGGTGCCTTTGGTGAATCAAAGCAGGCCTAGAGTCGAGCAGTTTCTCTGAAAAGTGATGCGTGGGAAGATGGTCATAAGAGATGTATTGTGGTGGGTTGGGATCTCGTCGAACAAGGAGTGCCCGTGCTGTGGCTTGGCACCGGAGACGTTAGATCACACGCTGGTTGAGTGTTGCTTTGCGCAGGAGGTGCTTGTGATACTGATTGGGCGTCGACAGGTTGATGGACCATGGCAGCCAGAAGAGGTATGTTCATTACTGGCCGGACCTTCCTCACGTGACGGTGTGGCGGAGTTGAAGACAAAGTTGTGATATGTTTGTTGAGTTTGTCTCAAAAGTCCTTCTCAGCAAATTTTGAAGACCACGGTCGACCGTGGACTCTTGTCGGTCGACCGTGGACTCTTGACGGTCGACCGTGGACTCTTGACGGTCGACCGCGGATTGTCACGGACGATCGGAGCATCGTCCGCAGCATCAATCGTTTTGTCTCAAGGATCTCACGGTCGACCGCCACATCGACCGTGACATCGACCGTCAGCCTCTGTCAAGAAAAGCACTTCTCAGGGTCGATGCGAGGATCGACCGCGGGCGTATGATGGACTCGTGCCAGTGGACCGTTCAAGCATGACGGTCGACCGTAGGAACTTGACGGTCGACCGTGGAAGCATGACGGTCGACCGTGGGAACCTGACGGTCGACCGTGGGAACCTGACGGTCGACCGTGGGAACCTGACGGTCGACCGTGGGAACCTGACGGTCGACCGTGGGAACCTGACGATCGACCGTGGACGCCCGATGCTGAAGATCGTTTTATTTTAGGCAACTATACTTAACGGGTTTTATTATATTTGTTTTAGTATAAATCCGTTAAGGTCCTATTGGATCGTAGTGGTCTATATATATAAGCCCTAGATCATGAGATTAGGGTTAAGGTTTTCATTGTTCTTCATCTTTGGTGAGAAGTTGTGTAAGTTCTCTGTTTTCTCTTTCATGAAGAAAACAGAGACGAAGAACTTGATTGTATTCTTGGTGTTTTTCATAGTGGATTCCTCCTCTCCTCCCGTGGTTTTTTACCTTCTATTTAGAAGGATTTTTCCACGTTAAATCTGTGTGTCATTACTATCTTCTCTTCTTCGTTTTCTTCTCATCTTCGATTGTCACTTATTTTTCATCCAAACCACATGTCAATTGACGATCTACTTGGGTTAAACCTAACAAACTGGTATTAGAGCTTTAGGTTGATTGATTAGGTGTTGAGTGATGGCAACGAAGTTTGATATTGAGAAGTTTGATGGGAAGATCAGTTTCAGTCTATGGCAACTTCGTATGCGGGGGATCTTGGTCCAGAACAACCTGTTCAAGGCTCTTGGAGGAATTGCCAAGAAACCTGTGACCACATCTGATGAAGATTGGATTGAACTGGATTTGAAGGCTCTAACTGCTATTCAGTTGTGTTTATCCAATGAAGTTCTTCGAGAGGTTGCAAAGGAGGATACAGCAGCATCTCTCTGGTTGAAGTTGAAATCTCTCTATATGACAAAGAGCTTAACCAATAAGCTCCGGCTTAAGCAGCAGTTATATATGCTTCGCATGGCGAAAGGTACATCTATCAAATTACATCTTGATAATTTCAATACCATTATCATGGATTTAGAGAATTTGGAAGTTAAGATTGATGATGAAGATAAGGCTTTATTGCTGTTATGTTCTCTTCCTCCATCTTTTAAGCACTTTTGTGAAACTGTCACTTATGGAAAAGAGAGTATCTCTTTAGAAGAGGTTAAGGCTGATATCCTATCTAGAGATATGCTCAATAATGAACTTATTTTTCAATCTTCGGGTTCTCATGCTGAGGGTCTTGTTGCTAGAGGCAGACCAAGTGACAGAAATTCAGAAAACAGAAGATTTAAGTCTAGATCAAAGTCAAGGGGCAAGAAAAACTTTGATTCAAGTAATATTTTCTGTTATTACTGCAAGAAAAAGGGTCATAAGAAAGATGACTGTTATAAGTTGAAGAACAAGTTACAACGTGAAGCACCAAATAATCAGAACCCTGATAAAACTGCTGAGGCAAGTGTTGTACACGAAGACAATGGTGATGTTCTCTTTGCTAACCAGGATCAGATCCGCAGCATGGATGAATGGATTCTGGACGGCGACTGTTCCTATCATATGTGTCCTTACAAGGATTATTTCTCCACTTATGAATCAGTGGATAGTGGCCTAGTTCTCATGGGAAACAATGCAGTCTGCAAGGCTGTTGGTAAGGGAACAATCAAGATAAGGATGCATGATGGTATGGTGAGGACATTATCGGAGGTTAGGCATGTTCCTGAGTTGAAAAAGAATTTGATTTCTTTAGGCACTCTTGATGCAAATGGATGCAAGTATACAACTGAAGGTGGAGTTCTAAAAGTTTGTTATGGTGCTATAGTTGTTATGAAAGGCAAGAGATGCGGTAGTTTATATGTGCTGCAGGGAACTACTGTTACATGCTCTGTAGCTGTTACTTCTTCCTCTTTGTCAGATTCTGAAGTAACTAAGTTATGGCATATGTGTTTGGGACACATGAGTGAGAAGGGTATGTCTCTCTTGAGCAAGAGAGGTTTACTATGTGGCCAGAGTACAGGGAAGGTGGATTTTTGTGAACACTGTGTTTTTGGCAAACAAAAGAGAGTTAGTTTCAGTGGTGCAATTCACAGAACCAAAGCTACCTTGGATTATATTCACTCTGACCTTTGGGGCCCTTCTCAAGTTCCGTCAAAAGGTGGAGCTAGACAGAACCAAAGCTACCTTGGATTATATGCTTACCTTTATTGATGATTTTTCAAGGAAAGTCTGGGTTTATTTTCTCAAGCAGAAAAGTGATGTTTTTGAGAAGTTCAAGCAATGGAAGGCTTTGATAGAAAAGCAGACAGAGAGAAAAGTTAAGAGGTTGAGGATAGATAATGGCCTAGAGTTCTGCAGTGGAGAGTTTAACAACTTTTGCAGAAATGAAGGTATTCAAAGGCATCTTACTGTCCCTGGTACTCCACAGCAGAATGGAGTTGCAGAACGGATGAATAGGACACTTCTTGAGAGAGCACGATTTATGCTCTTTAATGCTGGTTTGGAGAAATCTTTCTGGGCTGAAGCTGTGCTTACAGCTTGTCATCTAGTGAACCGATCTCCAGTTGCTTCCATCGAGTTTAAGACTCCAGAGGAGATATGGTCAGGAAATTCTCCTACTTATTCTCATTTGAAGGTTTTTGGTTGTCCAGCATATTGTCATGTGAATGAAGGAAAGCTGGCTCCTAGGGCTAAGAAGTGCATCTTCTTGGGATACATTGATGGAGTGAAGGGTTACAGATTATGGTGTCCTGAATCTTCTAAGTTCATGGTTAGCCGGGATGTAACTTTTGATGAATCGGCTATGCTTCATCCGAATAATAATTGTGCTACTCCTCTTGTTTCAAAAGGCTCAGATAATTCACCGGTTGGGATGCAGGTGGAGCTTACTCCTGTTACTTCTCAGGAAGTTTCTTCTTCAGTGCAAGCACCTCTAACTTAGACTGGTTCAGATGATGAAGAAGAAGAGGCTACTCATTCTGATATTTATTCCATTGCAAGAGATAGACCAAGAAGGGATATTCGACCACCTCAGAGATATGCGGAAAATAATTTAGTTGCTTATGCTCTGTCTGCTGGATTAGAAACTGATTGTTTTCATGAACCTACATCCTATTCAGATGCTATTTCAACTAGTGACTCAGGTTCTTGGCTGGTTGCTATGAATGAAGAGATGGAGTCTCTTCAGAAAAATCAAACATGGGTCCTAGTAAAACCTCCTAGCAAGAAGAAAATTGTTGGATGCAAGTGGGTTTTCAAGAGAAAGGCATCCCTGGTGTTGAGGATGCTAAGTACAAAGCAAGATTAGTTGCAAAGGGCTACAGTCAAATTGAAGGTATTGACTACAATGACATTTTTTCTCCTGTTGTGAAACATAGCTCTATTCGCATCTTGCTTGGTCTTGTTGCTATAAATGATTATGAGTTAGAGCAACTTGATGTTAAGACTGCCTTCTTAAATGGAGAACTTGAAGAAACCATTTATATGCATCAACCGGAGGGTTTTACAGTTGAAGGACAAGAAGATCATGTTTGTCTGCTTAAGAAATCTTTGTATGGATTAAAGCAGTCTCCTAGACAGTGGTACAAGCGTTTTGACTCTTTTATGTTGCACCATGAATATTCTAGAAGCAAGTATGACAGTTGTGTATATTTTAGGAAGCTTCCTGATGAATCATTCATATATTTGTTACTCTATGTGGATGATATGCTCATTGCTGCAAAGGATATGTTTGAGGTTGATCAGTTGAAGGATGCTCTAAGTCGTGAATTTGAGATGAAGGACTTAGGAGTTGCCAAGAAAATTCTTGGTATATATGGAGATTAAGAGAGAACGTAAAGCTGGAAAACTGTTTTTGACTCAAAAGGGTTTTGTTGAGAAAGTTCTTGATCGTTTTGGCATGCTTGATGCCAAACCTGTTAGTACTCCTTTTGCTCCTCATTTTAGACTTTCAACACATATGTCTCCTAAAACTGATGATGAGATTAAGTACATGTCTCGTGTTCCATATTCCAATGCAGTTTGTAGCATCATGTATGCTATGGTATGTACTCGTCCTGACATTGCCCATGCTGTTAGTGTTGTGAGCAGATACATGGCAAATCCTGGAAAGGCTCACTGGCAGGCAGTGAAATGGATTTTAAGATACTTGAAGGGTACTTCTTCTACATGTTTGGTTTTTGGGAAGACAGGAAGCAGTGTTATGGGCTATGTAGATTCCGACTATGCTGGTGACCTAGATCGAAGAAGGTCCCTTACTGGCTATGTTTTTACTCTTGGTGGATGTGCCATTAGTTGGCGCTCGATTTTACAATCCACAGTTGCTTTGTCTACGACGGAAGCTGAATACATGGCCATTACTGAAGCTACAAAGGAATCAATCTGGCTTAAGGGCATATTAAGTGAAATTAGTTCGTTTTCATGTGATGGGACAATTCTATGTGACAGTCAAAGTGCAATTCATTTGACTAAAGATCAGATGTACCATGAGAGAACGAAGCACATAGATGTTCGGTATCATTTTGTTCGAGATCTTGTTGAAAGAGGTGATCTCTGTGTCAAGAAAATTGGTACTGAAGATAATGCTGCTGATATGCTAACAAAATCAGTTCCTGTTGTCAAGTTCAAGCATTGCTTGGACTTAATTGGAGTTCAAAGCAATTGAGTTGCCCTTCGGGGCATTTTAGAGGAGAGAGAGTTTGTTCCACTAGTATGCTGAAATCAGAGATTTTTGAGCCTGGTGGAGATTTGTTGAGTTTGTCTCAAAAGTCCTTCTCAGCAAATTTTGAAGACCACGGTCGACCGTGGACTCTTGACGGTCGACCACGGATTGTCATGGACGATCGGAGCATCGTCCGCAGCATCAATCGTTTTGTCTCAAGGATCTCACGGTCGACCGCCACATCGACCGTGACATCGACCGTCAACCTCTGTCAAGAAAAGCACTTCTCAGGGTCGATGCGAGGATCGACCGTGGGCGTATGATGGACTCGTGCCAGTGGACCGTTCAAGCATGACGGTTGACCGTAGGAACTTGACGGTCGACCGTGGAAGCATGACGGTCGACCGTGGGAACCTGACGGTCGACCGTGGACGCCCGATGCTGAAGACCGTTTTATTTTAGGCAACTATACTTAACGGGTTTTATTATATTTGTTTTAGTATAAATCCGTTAAGGTCCTATTGGATCGTAGTGGTCTATATATATAAGCCCTAGATCATGAGATTAGGGTTAAGGTTTTCATTGTTCTTCATCTTTGGTGAGAAGTTGTGTAAGTTCTCTGTTTTCTCTTTCCTGAAGAAAACAGAGACGAAGAACTTGGCTGTATTCTTGGTGTTTTTCATAGTGGATTCCTCCTCTCCTCCCGTGGTTTTTTACCTTCTATTTAGAAAGGTTTTTCCACGTTAAATCTGTGTGTCATTAGTATCTTCTCTTCTTCTTTTTCTTCTCATCTTCGATTGTCACTTATTTTTCATCCAAACCACCTGTCAATTGACGATCTACTTAGGTTAAACCTAACAATATGGTATGTAGGAATTTGGAAAGATAGAAACGCCATTGTCTTCAAAGGCCAAGGTGAAGATGCGATGATGGTTATGAGGAGAGCAGGGAAGCTCAAGCCGGTTGTTTAGGAACAAGCCTACGGACTCAATTAATTAAAAAAAATTAATTACACGTTGTCCTGCATACTGGCTATTGACCTGGTGGAAGTGGTTCACGTGGTGTCATGTGATACTGCCATAGCACTTTTTTTATATTTTTTCCCAATTGGTTAAGTATGCTAATTGTCTTTTTTTTGTTTTCTTTTGTTTGTTGTATATACTGTAGAGTAGATTAGAAAACTATAGGAAGAAAGTAGTTGGTTTTTATTTAGGGGTATTTGGCCATAACCCCAAATCTAGACTCCTCCTTGTCCAGGACCCCATGCTCTTTGTCATAAACCCCATACTCATTTTTTTTAGCTCAATCAACCCAAAACACCTCAAAACGACAATAATATCCTTCTTTTTTTATTCCAGCCTTCTCTCTCCTCTCCTCTGATGAGAGAATACTCACCTTCTCCGCCGGCCATCCACTCCGACAACCACCCCCATCACTGACGTTGTTCGATCGCCCTCATCGTCGGAAGCGTCACTCAAGTTCCTCCCCTCTCTCAGATCCGTCGCCGCCTCCACCTAAACCCACCACCCAACGGCCTTCCAGCGCCGTCTAGCCTCCTGAACCGGCGCGCATGACGTCTCCGCCTTCCTTGATGACCCCGATGACACCTCGACGCCATCCGACCTCCCTCAGCATCTGTCTTCGTCAGGAGCCAACCCTGAGCTACGCCCTCCTCACGGATCCGGCACCGTCGTCCTCTACACTGCTATTTCTGACCTCCCCGGTCCCATCCGACCCCAAATTCGGGTACCCGAGTTCCCTCCCACCATTCTCCGAACATCCTCCGGCTAAATGCAGCGACCAAGAACTGCCTCCCTTCTCCAAGAGCACCGTTGCCGCCAAATTAGATCCGCCATTTACAGCGGCGCCACCGACGATCCAACACCGTGGATCGAGTCCCTAGACCACCACAACATCATCCCTACCAGTGTCGTCGACCGCCGATCCATCCTCACCGTTGACCAAGGCCAGAGCTCTCTCAGTCGTCCGATCGGCCTTGCCTTCCTCTCCAAGTCCTGCATCGGGTTGAGCCGGTCTGAATTGATCAAATCATGTTGAGCACTTGAGCATGATCTGAACAAATTGACCCCCCCCCCCCCCCCACCCTAGCCAGATTGGACCATATCAGATGAGCAGCTCTCTCCCTGAACTGGTTGGGTCTGAGTTGGTTCCACTAGGCCAAACAGTTTGGTCCGATCAGATCGAATCTGATACAACCACACTTGATCCAGTCTGATTCCAAATTAGATCAATAAAGATGAAAATATATTAGAAAGATGAAAGTAGGTCAGAAAGATGAAAATGATCAAAAAGATGAAAATGTTCACTTAAATGAAAATGCATTTTTATCTTTTCTGCATATTCATCTTTTCAACTTCATTTTTATCTTTTAAACTTTATTTTTATCTTTTTAAATCCATTTTCATCTTTTTAATGGATTTTCATCTTTTTAAATGTACTTTCATCTTTTAAAATTCATTTTTATCTTTTTAAAATGCATTTTCATCTTTTTACATGAATTTTCATCTTTTTAAATTCATTATCATCTTTCCTGCATTTTCATCTTTTTAAATTCATTTTCATCCTAAATTCATTTTCAACTTTTTAAATGTATTTTCATCTTTTTAAATTAATTTTCATCTTTCTACATGCATTTTCATCTTATTAACTCCATTTTCATTATTTTAAATGTGTTTTCATCGTTTTAAATGTATTTTTTTTCATTTTTTGAATTCATTTTCATCTTTTAAATTCTATTTTCATCTTTTTAAATTCATTTTCATCTTTCATGTATTTTCATCTTTTTAACTCTTCAAATTACAACTTAATTGGTTGAAAGTCTCCATCAATAGTCTCATCAGTCACCTCCACTTTTCTTTTGTAATTTTCTTTATAAATTACCTATTTTTCCACCACTTTTCCCTATTTTTCTACCCGTTTCCCCTATTTTTCCCAGTTTTTCTCTCTCCTCTTCCTCTCTCCACCCCCCCCTGCGGTTCGGTCCAGCTCACCCCAAGCCGACCACAAGCCGGGACTTCATCGTCCCGACCCGCCATCGACTGAAGCAGTTCGATCGCGAGCCGCCGCCGTCGTTCACCACTCCGACCATCCTACACCTCGAAACCACCACCAATCACCTCCCCTCATCACCCTTGACCCTCATGCAACATCCACCACCCCTCCACACCGCCTCCAATAACGCTTACGAGATCCATTATTACCGCTGCCCTTCGCCGCCTCGTGACCTCCTGAAGCCTCAGGTGGTCACCCCGCCACTTCCTCCTCTATCCCTGGCCTCGATCAAGGCCTGGATCGTCAGATCCCAACTCCGATGACCATGCTATCCATAGCCACCACCGCCCTACGCCGCCTCGTGACCTCCTGAAGCTTCCATAAGCCTCAGGAGGTCACCCCGCCGCTTCCTCGTCCATCCCTGGCCTCGATCAAGGCCTGGATCGTCAGATTCCAACTCCGGTGACCATGCCATCCGCAACCACCACCAGGCCGCCACCTTGTGACCTCCTGACGCTTCCATAAGCCTCAGGAGGTCACCCTATTCCTCCTCCTTTCCCAACGCCGATCAACCCTTTGATCGCCGGATCCCAGTGGCGACTCCACCGCGTTGTCCGTTGCCGCTACGCTGCCACCACCATGCTAGTAAATACGATTAGCAATCAGGAGCATTTTAGTATTTTTCTTATTACACCATCCAAATAAACCTATCAAATGAGATTATAACTTTAAAAAAATATCAAATGGGGTTTTTAACAAAAAAAAATTCTCAAAACCGGGGTTATCACCGATTGTCTACTTTTTTTATTAGTCAGCCCTTTTATCGTGGCTTAGTAGGGCAGAAGGACAAATATGCTACTTTCAGTCCTCTAGTTGAGTTGAAATCTTTAGATTTATACTACGAGAAACTTGATCAATCACAGAGTAAAAATTCGGATGCACCTTTAATTTCTGGACCAGTTCTTCAAAGACATGTGGTCAATCATCAGATAAACTTGTTTGTGAAGTGCCCCTGTCGATCTTCATGAGGAGCTAGGAAATCCCAACATGGCCATCTCCTCTGCTGCCACTTTTTGCCACGGTGGGGGTTCACTCTCTCCACTCTGCTAAAGGAAGCCGATCGGCGCCACCCTAGTTGCTGAGAGAAGAAGAGTTGATGAGGAGGAGAGAAGAAGGGATGGGAATAGTTTACACCTAAAAAAGAGTATAAATAGATGAGAAGAGAAGCAAAAACCAGTGCGAGGAGATATTCATCACAAAATAATACCATGATACTATAAGTCGGTCTATAACTTTACTTAATATGAGTTATATATATTATAATAAGCAGAAGGCCGTGCTCAATAGGCCATGCTCATAATGGACCCAGGCTCGTATCTGTGCTTGGGCATTTCATGGGCTCAATTGGTTCAGGAATCGAGTCCAACATGGCTAATAGTTGAGAACGTAACGACTCAGGCCGGGCAAAGCATGAGGCCATGTTTGGGCCAGCCCGGCCCAATTTACAGCTCTACAGATACCTCCAAAAGGAACATAACTAGTGTTTCCATTCAAGGAAGGCTTTATTGATCACAAAACAGAGCAGTATAGCTGTATAGCCTTATCTAAGCTAATTCATGAGCAGCACTTGGCAACGAATTCCATGATGTTCTTATCCGAGCTGCCCCCTTCACCAACAGCCGCCTTGGCCAACTCCGCCAACTTCTTAGCATTCTTCCTCATTTCTTGGCTCCTCTCTCCATCTATCACCTCTCTAACGCACCTCTCCACCTCCTCCCTCCTCACAACTCCGGCCTCGTCCGGCCGCGTCCGCACGCCGACCCTCCACACGTCCTCGATGTATTTGGCATTGGTCGGCTGGTCACTCCACTGCGGCACTGTCACCATCGGCATGCCGAGGCTCAGGGCCTCCATGGTCGAGTTCCAGCCGCAGTGCGTCACGAAGCACGCCACCGCCTCGTGTGCCAAGACTTCCAGCTGCGAGCACCAGTTCACGACCAGACCCTGCTCCGACGTGTCCTCGACGAAGTTCTCCGGGAGCTTGCCGGCCTCGGAAGCTCTCACTATCCAGAGGAAGTGCTTGCCGCTGCTCTGCAGGCCTCTGGCAAGCTCCTCCATGTGCGTCGAGTCGCAGGAGGAAAGGCTGCCTAAGGAAGCGTAGACGACTGACATGGGTGGCTTCGACTCGAGCCATTGCTTGCACACGCCGGAGTCGGGGGTGAAGAGGTGGAAGCCGTAGTGGAAGTCGCCGGAGACGCGGTTGTCGAGGAACATCGAGGGCACCGTCGGCCCGATCGTAATTGCTCTGCATGTCGATCCCATCCACTCTGCCTCCTGCTCATGAATCCACGGATTGAAAAACCACACGACATGATCATTTCAATGAAGAATCTCAAATACCAAGAACGTAGCTAAAATGATGAAGCAAATTGCTACTCCCACCCCACCCCCCTGACACCGCCCCTCCACTGTCCCCCGCTTACTTTCCTGTTATACCCTTTGTTTCTTTTTCTTTTCTTTTTGTTTTTTAGTTTTGCTTAATTCCCCTACTCTTTTTGTGTTTCTTTTTTTTCTTCAGTTTTGTTTAATTTTTATTTAGTTTTATTTTTTTAATCAATTTTTTATTATTATTTCTGAGTAATTAATATATTAATGATATTTCATGTTGTATTTTGCATATTAATGTCAATTCTGATGTTTTTAGTATATAAATGGTATTTTTATTTGTGGTACAAAATAATAGGTACATCACCAAGCGCATCGAGAGCCGAATTTGAAAACAATATTGATTAGAATTTGTTTTTTTATATACTTTTATGTATCTCTTTTTGGTGTATTGTTACATGTAAATCAATATTGGTTTAGGTGATTTTTCATAAAACACGATGCATTTTTTTTACTGTTAGTATTTTTGCTATTTTCATATATATATTTTTTATTTTGATTCATATTTTTATACTTCTAAAATTTTTATAAATAATGACTCCTAAAATCTACAACTAAAAAATAAACATAAGATTACGAATGTATAACAAAGAAACTGTTTATCCAAAAAATAAAAATAAAATTGATAACCAAAAAGAAATAAAATTGATAAAAAAAATAAAAAAACAGAAGAAAAAAAAACTAAACTAATGAGAAAACAAAAGAAACAAAACTTAAAAAGAAGAACAAGGAAAAGTCAACTATTATGGCTGAGTGAGGACTGGGGGGCATAAGTAGAAAATTTTAAGTGGGGCCGGAGGGGGGGCTGTGTCAAGGGGTGGGAGAAGCAGCTGTCAATGATGAAAGGGTTATTTATACGGCGAGCCACGTGAGCTAGCACATCATGGTCACATCTACTGTGAATGATTGCCTACACTAGCTTACTAGCAAGTAGCAACCACATAGCTAGGTTCAATTGTTTTTTGTGATACGCTGCACTTCAACAAAATCCAGCGAACGTGTTTGGCATGGGGTCTCAGGGGGTTAATCCATAGCCGGCGTGAGTTTTTCTAGATTCAAGGAGGAAGACAAAAATAGAATCACATATTTTTTAAAATATATAAATTTTTTCACTTCAAAAATAAATTTTAAGGAAAAAATATATTATTAAAAAAAGAAGTGTAATAATGTAGTTCATTAAATAGAAAAACCACTTTGTCGTTTTAAATATAATCTAACAATCTCAATACAATTTAACAAAATAATATACTACAATCAAATGAAAATAGAAAACTTACAAAAATCAAATATGCGGAGTGTGGATATTGAAAAATCATCCTTCTTGTATAAATCAGTTTTTTTTAACACTCCAATTCTACTCGTTTATATGAAGAACAAAAAAGTGAAACAAAAGAGTACATGCAAGGGGTGCTAAATAAACCCTTGCTCTCAACATCACATCATTGTATGTGATAGCCGTGGGACGTGAGCAGGGGCGGACCCAGCCTCTCTACTAGGGGGAGGGGCTAGAGAGGAAGGGTCAGGGTGCAGGGCCTAGGAGGGGCCAGTGACACTTGAGTGGGGGATGTGGGGGCGCGGGGGCCCACGAGGGTTAAAGTAAAAAAAAATTCCTGGTTTGTGAATGGGTCCGCCCCTGGACGTGGGAGATGAACGATCGTTTGTTTTGCTTGTTTTGATAGGAATTTTTTTTTTGAGCCCCCTAGGATTGTGTGCCCAAGGCACAACCCTTTTGGGCCTTGCCTCCGGGCCGGCTCTGGGGTTATCCCCCTCCCCTTAACCTCATTCCTATCCCCAAACATCAAATATCATCATTACTATTTTATCCCTATTCTACCTACCATCATCACTCTACTTTTTCCTATCTCCATTCCTTAACCTTACTTTTTCTAACCCTATTTCTCCTTAACCTCACTTTTTCTAACCCCATACCAAATGGGCCGGGGAATACCACACGGGAATAACCCTTAACTCGGGTTAAGAGAGGGAATATTTCAGAAATATTTCTCAATCCACTACTTATTTCATACTTTATCCTCCAAACATCTTTTCCTATTCCAAATAATCATTACAAAGTTATTCCCACTCTCTACTCTATTTTTCCCATATTCTAAATAATCATTACAAAGTTATTCTCGAAACTGAAAATAAAATCCCTTAATTTAGAATAAAATTATCCCCGTACAAAACGAGTCTTCAGGACCACCACCAATTGAAGATAAGCCAATTGATGATAAGGGTGCAAACAATTTGGTACACCCCACTCATTTTGTGTTGCGTGTATATGTCATGCCATGTTTTGGTGCTGAGTGAGATTGGTACCTTGTGTTCTAGCTCAAAGAAGGAGTTAACCACCACAAAATCGACTCGGTCTGTGTTGGAAAACTGGTTCACTAACATATCCACGTAGGCCGGGTAAGCCGTCCGGTCCCGGTCTAGCAGAAACGATGGCAAGTCCCTCTGCTCTAGCCGCCGGGCCAGACCCGAAGACACAAACTCCGGTTCGGACCATGGCACCTTGACCCGACCCCGAGCCACAAGCCAATACATCTGGTTCACCGCGCACGATTGAGTGAAGAATGGGACGCAGACCAACCCGAGCTTTTCCCCAACTTCCAACCCCCATGGGAGAAACGAATCATAGACCAGAGCCCGAACCGGCCGGCCCTCGGCCCTCTGAGCCGTGATCAGCTCGGTGAGAGACGCCGAGCCGAATGACTCGAGCCGGGCCAGGTAGTCCGGGACCGAGCCGACTTGGGCGAACCCCAATTCGTCACAGCCATCGGAGATGGGCTCGATGGCCACGGCGCTGGGGACTTTGCTGGCGGAGGAGATGATTCTGCGGGTGACGGCCAAGGTGGCCTGCAGGCCATAAGTGGTCAGCCGCTTGCCGAATTGGAGCATGGGGTTGATGTGCCCCTGGGACGGGTATGGCAGCAGCAGCACATGAGCACTGCTGCTGCCACCACCACCATTGGTGAGCTCTTCGTTGGCCATTCTTCTCTTTCAGTGTGATATGATATAGTTCTCGGCTGCAAGAGCCATTTATATGGATAAAGAAAGTTGTGAGGCGAGGGATTGGTACAAAAGAGTGCCCGTAAGCAGTGATGTCACCATGAGAATATTTTTGAAGATTGAATTTTGTGGAACATATGTGTGGCTTTCATTGCACCTGCAAATGGGATAGCTCAATACAGATATTAATTGGATGACGGCATATTTTCTCTGCGAGGGTTGTTTCTGGATATATATATCCATCACAGAGAGAGACAGAGAGAGAGAGAGAGAGAGAGAGGATGATGAGGGGGTGGAATAGTATAAGATTGAACACAAACCCGTCAAGTAGATAGTAATGGATGATCAGTATAGAGTGGAATTCTAGACTCCGGAAAACACCAAAACACAAGGAGATAAAGTGCATAGAAAAATCCTGGAAAACCATGGCCTCATCTGAGTCAGCTGATGGTGAAAGGATTTAAATAGCATCGTCTACAAAAGTTGACATTGGATTCACATCTCATGGTAGTTCATGTGGTGCTGCTAGAGCTTCTTCTTTTTTTATTTAAATGATTGAGCCTGCTAATTGGTTGTATAAGTAGATTAGGAAACTAAGGGGAAAAGTTTAGTAGTTTCTTAAAATTATGTTTCTAGGGAGCGAAACATTTTTTATATATGGTTGGGCACTAGAAAACTACTGATTTAGAAAAGTTTTGCTCTAATTTCCTTATATGATAACAAATTATGAGTTTATAAAAACGGAGTTACTTTCTATCTCTTTCCGACCATTCTTTTATAGTAAATTGGTGATAACACCATATTAACGAAAATTATTGTCAAAACCCCCATTAGCTTAGTTTTTAATGTGAAAACCCCATCGTGGTATTAGTTGTCGCGTATTAATGAACTAAAAGTCTAAAATGCTCTTATATGTCAATGCTATTAGGGGCTATCATGCACATGCGCGAGTTTAGTTGGTGTCGCCTTGTCTTTCTCCGACGATCTACCCCACGTGTGAGTTTAGTTGTCGTCGTCTCCCTCCGACAATCCACCGCACGCGCGAGCAGCTTTATTTGTTCGCGTCTCCCTGATAAGACTTGAAAAGTGTCGTGGCTTAACAAGTCTACTCAAAATTACAAATTTATAATCAAACTACTAACTAACTACTTTAGGGGTAGTGAGCAGTGAGTCCGAGTCGAATCCACAGGGAATGCGTAAGAAAATAATTAAACTACTAAACTCAATCTAAGTATTCCTACCGATAAGTTGGGAAAAGGTTCATAATTGAATTAAACTAAGTTTATACTAAAGGATTAATAAATAAGAGAAAAGGTACCAGGGAATTCTTAGTCAATAACTAGGATTCTACCATGTCTTCCTAAGATCATGGCACATTAATCACGCTGAATGGCTTTCCTAATAGTTGATAAGTGAATGGTTAGTTCTTCTTATCACTCAACAAGTTCTGGTTAGGATTCCTTGTTGGCAAGAACAATTATCTAAAAATCAGTGACCGAATGATTAGTTACGATCACTGCTAATGAATCCTCTGATTAGGATGAATTCATCGTAAGTAATAGTAATGATATGGATTTATGTGTAAAATCAAGATGGGTTTACTATCTTGATGGCCAAAACTACAAAGATAGGATATATGGAGGATTAGGGATAGAACGTAGTGGTTCTAGCACTATACAATCTCTAATCACGAAAAAGATTTCATCTGAGATACCATGGGACAAGCATGATCCTTTTATTTAGATGAATTCAATCCAAGCCCTAGCATGCACAAGCTCTAGAATCGAATGCAAACGAGAACAATCCACACATCCAACAGGGAAATCAACACCAAAATATGAAATAAATAGAGATCAATCCATACAAGCCAATCAATGATGTATACAAGCCCTAGATCTAAGAAATCCATAATAAAAACCCTAGTTACATCATAAGAATCCCATGGTAAAAAGTTTAGCTACTCATCTTGATGCCTGAAACAGTCGTTGAAGAGGGAAGAAAACTAATCTTCCCTTGTTGACGAAGCCTCCCTCTGCTTGGACGAATCCACGAACCAGCGAGCAGAGAACCTGTCAATAATGAAGAGAAGGAAGAGGACGTTCTCTGCGATAGCAGCAACCCTAGGGTTTATTTCTTCAAAACAATGATCAAAAGCTCCCCCCGTTCTACTTGCTATTGCATAAATATGGCTTACAAAAGTCTAAACCAACTATGATTACTAACCCAGACTCCAAACTAGGAACTACACTAGGATCCAAACTAGAACCCAACTAAGACTCAACTAACTGAACCCAAACTATAATCCAAATTTAAATAGCATCATATCAACTAGATTAACTAGATCCTGCGCTGCAATCAGCGTCAGGCTCTGCTTCCTCACAGGCGACGCGCCCACGCCGTGCTCTGTTTCCGGCTTTCTTCAATGCACGCGACGCACCATGCTCTGTCTGCTGCTCTGCTTCTGCTACCTCCATCTCTTCCAGCTCTGCTCCTGTGTCACATCTTTAGGGCTTGATCTATATATGAAGGTTGAGGAAGCTCTTCCACCATGGATTTCCTCCCAAAGATCTAACCTAATTTATGTAAAAGAAGGAAGAAAAAGGACCAAGAAGGCTCAGCCAAATGGCCAAGGAAGAGCTCCCCAAATTCAGATTAAAAATCATATATATATAGGGGAACTCTCAAAACTAGGGTTTAGTTGAGTTGGACTCTAGTGCAACTCGAATTTCCTAAATTGATCCTAGCAGCCTATTCCGGTCACAACTGGGTCCAATCCGTCCATAATCTGAAAACGAGTCCAACATGAAAGATGTATATTAGGACGTATTCTGTCAGATCCCAAAGATTTCATAATATTCGGAATTATCTAGAATATTTGACGAATATATTCTTGAGCTTCGATGGTGCAGCTTTCAGCTTTTGTCTTTTCATGTATTCTTCAAATCTGCTATCACACCATCAGGAATCTCGGAAAGTGTCCAACAGAAAAGTTGTAGATCTCTAAGTCTTCTACAATATCCCAAAGTTTCAGAATATTTGGACATTTGTGAAATATCTGACGAATATATTACTGACGGTCGATGAAGTAGTTTAATAAGTCACTTTAGCCGAATTTCCTGCATTTCTTCTCAAAGCATGATTAAACCTGAAATCAACTAACAAACTATCAAATACAAACACTCTCGGGCTACCAAAGGTAATTTAAGGGGTTTAAATGTGAATATTTAGTGACTCATCACTCCCTCCGACGATCCACCGCACGCGCAAGCAATTTAAGTTGTCATCGTTTTCCTCCGACAATCTAACTCATGTGCAAGCTTTAATTGCTGATGTCTTCCTCCGACGATCATTCGTCATCAACTTCGAGAACCCCAACAGTTGATCTGAATATATCAAAAGGATGAAATTGAGATGAAAATAGATCGGAAAGATTAAATAGATCAAAAGGATGAAAATAGACCAGGAAGACGAAAATAGAGATGAAAAATGATCAGAAAGATGAAAATAGATATGAAAATGGATCTGAAACATGAAAATAGATTAGAAAATAAATCAGAAAGATGAATATAGATCATAAAATAGAAAATGAATAAGAAACATGAAAATGACTGACTGGTTGATCAATGTAATTAGAAAAGATGAAATTGAATAAACAAGGATGAAAATGAACGAGAAAAATAAAATTGAATCATTAAAGATGAAAATGACTGACTGGTTGATCAATGTAATCAACAAAGATGAAAATGAATGAGAAAGATAAAATTGAATCAACAAAGATAAAAATGAATGAGAAAGATGAAATTGAATCAACAAAGATGAAATTGAATCAATAAATATGAAAATGAATCAACAAAAATAAGAATGAATGAGAAAGATGAAATTGAATCAACAAAGATGAAAATGAACGAGAAAGATGAAATTGAATCAACAAAGATGAAAATGACTGATTCGTTGATCAATGTATTCAGCAAAAATGAAAATGAATCAACCAAAATGAAAATGACCTTCTTTTCCTTTGTTTTAGGCATCTTCACATCCTTCACCATCGTGATCGAAGTCTGGATTAGTGCTTCTAGGTTGAAAAAATGAAAATGGAGGTGAGGGAGATGGAACAGTTGATGAGTTGTGATGTTTGTAAAGACACTGGAGTCGATGGAAGGTTGCGAACCACTAGTCGAGGGAGACGTCGAAAGCAAGCGAGCGAGTGCGATGGTTGAAAGATGAAAATGAAAAATGAGACACCGGTCGAAGAGGAAAAAAGTTGCGGTCAAGTGCGATGGATGATCGTAGGGACGCGAGGGCAGTATCGTCATTTTTGCATGATTTGGGCTTATTACCCCAGAAAAATTTCGTGTGGGGTTTTTAGCAAACATGTTGGGTTTTGGACGAAGGGGGGGTGTAATATGGGGTTTTGGACTAATACTCCTTTTTTATCCCACACTAAAGAGAAAATATTCAATAAAAGCTTGGCATGCACACGCCAATTCATGTCAATCTCCACTTAGTAAATAATACATTTAGTTTTTTAAATTTTGTTGGATGAATTGCCAAATTATCAAAAACGTTTTGATTTCAAACAAGATTAAATGAGAATAACTTATGATGAAATCTCACTTGGAGATGAAACTAATATCACATTATTGATGAAATTTAGCAAAACTATTGTTGATGACGTGATAATTTATCTAATAAAATTTTAAAAATGCAGATGTGTAATCAGCTAAGTGGAGCTGACACTAAGCCCCCGTTTGGCAACGAGGGTAAGAAAGGGGGTTAATCTCCTTAACTCCATTATTATCTCTAAACACATGGGGTTAAGCTTTTGGGGTTAAGAGGGCCGGGTTAAATCCGAAAATGGGATTAAGCTTCTCTCTCTCATCATTTACACCCATCACATATATTCTAATATTATTTTGATGATGCCAATATATAAAGAATGATAAAATAATATATTGTTTACATGATGTGGGCCAATCATGGTATAAGACGTGGCATGTGGGATCCACCTATATTAATATTTTTTTATAATAATATGTTATTGATATTATTGAATACACTTCGCATAGGAAATTGTTTTTACGCTCTTAGACTTTTTTATGCACTTCTAAAAATACATGCAAATAATTTTTATGATGGTATAAAAATGTTTACGTGCGTAGTAACATTTTTTGTGCATGTTTGTTTTTCTACGTGCAAATATTTTTCTGAGCCCATAAATATTTTTTCTATGCGTTTTTATGAGCGTATAAAAACTTTTGCGCACACATAAATTTTTTATATATATACGTACTGTATTAAATAATATTATTCATATGTTATTATAATAAAATATTAATATAAGTGGGTCCACATGAGACATGTCATATCATGATTGGTCTACATAATGCAAAATTTTATTTTATTTTATATTATTTTTAATAATAAATATTTAAATATTATTATATTAATATAAGTGGGTCCGCATGGGGATGCATTGATGTGTACAAACATACTTTAATAATAAATATTAAAATATTATTATTATATTAATATAAGTGGGTCCGCATGGGGATGCATTGATGTGTACAAAAATTATTTTATATTATTTTAATAATAAATAATAAAATATTTTTATTATATTAATATAAGTGGGTCCGCATGGGGATGCATTGATGTAATATTATATATTTTATACACTTCACTTACAAACATTTGAATTAACTTAATAATTAATTCAAATGTTATAATCTTAACCCACTAGCTTACCCACTATTATAATATTATATATTTTATACACGTTACATAGATATATTTGAATTAATTTAATAGTTAATTCAAATATTATAATCTTAACCCACTAACTTATCCACCATTATAATATTATATATTTTATACAATTCTTATCTTTATCTCAAGCTTAACTCTTCTTTTTTTTTTTTGATGAGATAAGCCGAATGGCTAAGTATTCACAAAAGAGAGCTACAGGACTACGAGTTCAATGAACCGTTAAACAAACCAGTTCCAGACTCGCATGACCAAGCAAAAACTGACCCCTTCCTACGACACGCACGAGCAACACCATCTGCTCTAGCGTTACAATCTCTAGAAATATGAAGGAACAAAACAGAGTCGAAGAGAAGAACATGTAGCCAAATGTTCTTCGCAATACCTTCTAGATCGGGGGGCCAACCCCTCAATCCATTTAAGCTTAACTCATTAACTTACCCATGTTTCTGAACTAAACATCAAAAGTGGGTTAAGTTTTACTCCATTTCTTATCCCCACTTTTTTACCCCTAACCCCCTTAACCTTATTCCCCTTAATCCCGAATCAAACGGGGGCTAAAAGTGTTACAGGGCTTCTACCGAAAATTTTCTCCACGTACGCGAAACACCATAAAGATGAGAATTTCCAAAATGATAAAGTTTACTAAATTCCCACCAACCTAACACTACTTATCTCAATCGTTATCATCTCCAAGCAACCAAACGGCACCTGAAAGAATGAATTTACATGTCCATCCACAAATCTGATTATCTGAATCTGGGTAGCAACAACTTATGTACGTACGGAAACGGAATTATCTTAGAGCATTTATGGATTATGGTATGGCAGTGCGGACGAAGTTTAAGAGACAGATGCGGCCATGAGCTCGATCAGTAATTTTTCGAAGTTGTATGCCGGGCCCTTATATAAAGCCCATGAAAGAAAGATCACTATGCATCCATGGAGCTATATTCAGCAACCCATGCAAGGCACTTTAGACACTAATTATAAACATAATAAAAAACCATCCATTCATTTCTTAAGTATATCTGAATCATCAAACTATATCACCGCTAGTATACATACGGTGGTGTAGCAGTTAAAAGCTTATAACTTTTTGTAACCTTAAAAGCTTATAACTTTTTATAACCTTCTATGAGTTTCTTCCAAACTTTTTGAAAACAAATCCGTTGAAATTACACGTGGAAACACCAGTCGTCGTAGACAATTCTTAAGTCCATTTGGTTCCTCTCTTGAAAGAATTCAACAACCTAATGATGTATGTGGAAGGATAAGAGGAACGGGCTGCAGACAATCACAACAAAAACTCCGAGAGAATTCCTAGAACATTAATATTGAGTATCTTCACATGAACTAACTTCCAATGCAAGGCCAATGACTAGACGTACTCCTTGCCTTCAAAGCTAGGTCAAATGATTCTATCCAATGTCCTCGTGATCAACTTCACATGCATAGAGCTATCATGGCGCTAGCTCTAGTTGTCTACTTGAAAATGACTTGTAAAGAAAGTGATATCTCACTTCCTCACCGTTCTTTTTTTCCAACCAAATAGTCCCTTGGTACATACAAATAGATTAATTAATATCATAGAGCCCCGTGGAAAGATATCTAATATCATAAAATCCCTTACATTTTCGACAATATTATAGATTCCTCCAAAGACATGATTATATCATAAGACCCCATGTTAATTTTGATGTGAACATATTTACAGACCACACTAAACTAAAAAGGGGTATATTCATATACATTTTAAACCTGATCCTAATACCCAAGGGCATATTAGTCATTCCATTAACTTAATCATCCAATTTTACCATGATGAAGTCTCTTTTTTGAAGGGAATGGGTTATATGAAATAATTCTACGTTTCTAAAGAGTTCTATAAAATATCAGAAATCTATGATACTGTCATAAATAATCCTATGTTCAAAATTAAAATGACTCCAAAGAGTTCTATAGTATTATAAGAAATCTATGATATTGTCAGAAATAATTCTATGTTCAAAATTAAAATGACTCCTACTAGTTAGCATGGTCATTCCGGCATCGGATCGATCGATCATGAGTTCAGCTATTAAGACAATGGGTCAATCACTTATTTTCCCTTCAAAAATTTTGACTTTACATATTTCTCTGAAAATTTTGATATTTACTTATTCTTCTTGGAAACTTAAGATTCAGCAAAGCTATAAGTGCCTCCACATTTTATATGAAAAGCCTAAATTGCCCTTCTCTTCTAGGGTTGCATCACTTTTCTTCTCCAGCGAGCCCCGACGTCCTTCATCCTCCTCCGGACTCCGGCGCCGCCACTTACCAGTACCACCACCCCGATCGGACTCCGACAACGCCTCCTATTTCCCCCTTCTTCTCCGGTGAACTCCTCCCGGATCTCGGCGCCGCCACCCTCAAGATCCACCACCCCCACGCCCTTTCCGCCTCAACCGACCCTCAAGCTCTATCAGCACCACCGCCGAGGCCCGTCATAACGACCGGATCCGAGCCCCTCACGCCATCCCAGCCTCGAAACCCTCCTCTTCTCTTTCCGACGAACCCCAACGGCCTGCATCCTTCTCCATGTTAGGGAATCTGAGGGGTCCCGGCGACCGGAGATACGCCAGATAATGACGGGGATGTCGCAGCTGAAGAGAAACAACCAAACCACAAAGAAAAGGAAAAAGTGGAGACAAAGATTTACGTGGAAAAACCTACCAGCAACAACTGGAAGGAAAAAACCAGGGGCAACAGGGGAAATCTTCACTATGAGAGAGATTACAAAGCCCAAACCCTAGCAGAGACAAAGAGATATCTCTCTAGGGTTGCCTACTCTCACACCTCTCACAATCCTCTCAATAACATCTCTACCACACAAAAGAAACCCTAGAAGCACTCTATTTATAGCCTCCAAAGAATACAAATCCGGATTAAATCTGAGCCATCAGATTTGCCCATCCAATAGAGAGGGATCGATCCCACTCAAGGGAAATGATCGATCCTTGTATGCACGAGATCGATGAATTCCAAAGTCCCGAGTCGGATCGATCCTACTATGTAGGAGCGATCGATCCGTCCCTCAAAATCACAGCATCCCGAAGAGGATCGATCTTAGGATCGATCCAACCCCGATCTTTACAAACATGTGCTCTCTGTCTCTTTGTTTTTCGAGTAGGATCGATCCCTCTTAGGGAGACGGATCGATCCGCTGATAAATATCAAAGAGAGATCGATCCTACATGACTGGAAGGATCGATTCGTTCCTTGCTGCCGTCATCTCATGGGAGGAATTAAAAATCAACAAACTCCCCCATCCAACACATGAGGATAAGCCGTCGAACCTGGATACGCCATCAAGCTCGGAAACTCCATCAAACTCGGATTGCCATCGAATTCGGATTGTGCCGCCGTCATGCCACCTCCAGTTGTCGCGCCCCGACCCGCGAAAGCCCCAACTGGGCCGGGCGACGCGAACCAGAACCTAACAAAACGCGGAAGAAAAGCTGGCGAGGGTTCCCTCTAACCTATTGATCTCCCTAGCAATTCACCAAAAGCACCCTCAATTAAAAGATATTTATTTAACAACATCGAACCACAGATTCAAAACCCAAAGTGTTTAATACACATATCCTCGGAGAGGGGAGAGATCCAAATACAACATTACTCCCGTAGGAGACTAACTAACCAAGGATAAAAGCAGTAAATATCGCCACCTCTCAAAGTCCACCAGGCGCCGCCGCACCGCCGATCAACTGCCCGGTAGGGGCCACAGAGGAAGAACTGACGCCTGCACCTGCAAAACGCAGCCCGGGTAGGTGTGAGCACTAAGCTCAGTAGGGATCTACACTACGACACACAGAAGAAAGAGGGAAACGCAATAGTGTCGCCCTCAAGTAGGGCATGGGTGTATACATGGCTCTCATAACCCCACCGCGTGTCCTTGAGGCCCAAGAGCAGCCATCAGTAGCAGGAAACGACACTGCTGACTCTCAACAGGACACTGAACACTGTTTAGTGGGAAGAGACACCACTGAGTAGGCAACTCCTCTACTCAAGAGTTTTAAGAACACCGGACACCGGCTACACCTCAGATCCGACTCGACGCCGACACGACCTCTACAATCATCAAGCAATAAGTGCACCAGTCATCTAGACCTATCATCAAGTTTGACTGGACACTACAATTCAAACCGGGTCCAAACTACCCAACCTCGGTTCTAGGGCTAAGTCCGAGCTTCAAGCCACGGGACGGCGACCCAAAGATCACCCACGCCCTAACCAATGCAACTAATGCACAAAACAACAATGCATGCTATAACATACACAAACAGGAGATAGTCATGCAACAGTATGACAAACATCATATAAGTCAACCGGATCGCTGCAGCGGTACTACCGACCGCTGCCAACCGATCCGTAGCGGGTCCCGGCTTTACGACGGTACCGCGACCGTCGACCGCAGACTCCTGCAACGGGAAGCAACCCCGAAAACGATGATGAACAGTAAACAATATAATATTATATTCCGAAATATAATATTATATTCAAAACAATCAAAGCCACTACTTAAGGGCTAATTGATCCCGTCGATCCGACGTCCAAACGACGTCGGATTCAGGATCCATCTTTGCCATCAATAGGTGTACATACCAGGATCAACATATTCAAAATCCATAGTCATCCAACGGTTGGATTAACGGGAAAACACTAATCAAAACCGCTAATCAAACTAACTTATCAATTAATTTCTACAACGCAGCCCGCCAGTAATAAATTCATAACAATTCGTAGGAAAATCGGAAAACTACGAAATAAACTAGAATGGAAAGCTATCGAAGAGATCTACAACTCTTACGTTTATCAAAACCCAACATCATACACGTACAAGCCGAAAAACTCGCCGCAAGCCGGTTGTTCTTCAAGAACAGCAGAAAACCGGAAAATCCGAGATTAATCATGCACAAATCCTACTCAAATCTCAACCAAATATCATGAAAATTATATCAATAATTCTACTAGGCAAGAGGAATTCAACGAGATAAAGATCAACAAGATCCAACAGCTAGATCTAGAGAAAATCCGAAAACAACACAGTGTTGAAGAACCTACCGAAGAACGCTAAACCCGGTTGATCCCTCGCAACCAGTCACCAACAAGCATCTAAACCACACCATGAGCCTTCCTCTCATTGTCACGGATCCAACGAGCCTTAGAACACCCAAAATGATGGTCAGAGGAGGGAGAACGGAAGAGAGGAAGCTCGCTGCCGGAAACAGGGGAAGAAAGCATAGCCGCGGAAGAAGAAAGAAGAAGGAAGAAGAAAGGAGAAGAAGGAGGAAGAAAAGAAGGGAAAAGGGGAAGGGGAAAGCCGGGGGAAGGGGGAAAAAGAGAAAGGAGGGGAGGGAAAGTCCTCCCCCTTTGACAGGAGAGAGCGACGGCCAACGACGGCCGTCCTCGCGAAGCAGAAAAAGCCACCGACGCGAGTCCGATCGATCGCTCCAAGGAGCGATCGATCGGACTCGCGCCCCGGATCGATCCCAACACCAAGTCGGATCGATCCGACAAAGCTGGATCGATCCAACACCAAGTCGGATCGATCCCGAGCCGGTCAAAACCCACCGACTCGCTCACGAGTCCGATCGATCGCTCCAAGGAGCGATCGATCGCTCAAGGGTCGTCAGCTGCCCAAAGGCAAACCTCCGCGCGCCCGAGCTAGGATCTTCCGATCCCGGGTCCACCTAACCATTCTAAACAAACACTAACACATACAAGGTCAGTGTGTGCACACGCGGGTGTGAAACAAACCAACAAGACGCAATTTACCAAATTGCCCTTGTGGTCCAAGAAACAATGCCATCCACCGGATCGCACGCTCGACGCGAAACAAACCAACGAGCCACGAGCCCGACCCAGCCGGTCGACCCTGGAGTAGAGGGACGGGTCCTCACACCAGTGCTGTCAGCTAGCCACTTTTATGTTGCCGTCGAAGTTGGATAACACCATCAACCTCAGATCTACCATTGAACTCCGGATCTCCCATCGGATTCAGATCACCATCATCGAGAACTGTCCATCAAAACTTGGATGTCGTCGTCAAGTCTTGATCTTCTCGGTTGCTTTCTTGCCTTCAAGTCACAGTACGTCCCGGGCTTGTAACTCAGATATTCTCGGCCGCTTCGATCGACCGGAGACACCTCCTCCTGCTCCTAGCACGGAAGCTCCCCCCGTCACCCGACAGCTGGGTCTAGCATGACGTTCGCGGTGCTCTCATCTTCACCATCATCAACCTTGCCATCTCTGACGTCCTTCTTGTACTTCCTGCACTGCTTTTTTACATGGCCTGCTTTGCCACAGTAATAGCATGTGACACTTTTTCTTCTGCCTTGGTTCACTGCCACCATAGACTCTGAATCTATCTGCCTTGTTTCAGCAGCCTTCCGTCTGGTCTTTTCGTTCAGCAAACAACCTGTAACTTGGCACAGAGATACTGCTCCGTCAGGCGCTGAGTTGCTGAGCGATACTATCAGGCTCTCCCAAGAATCTGGCAAAGAACTAAGCATGAGTGATGCCTTCAGGTCGTCATCCAAAACCATCTTCATGGTTGCAAGTTGATTGTCGATGCTCTGGAACTCATTCAGGTGCTCGCCTATCGACCCTCCATCCTCGTACTTCAGATTCACAAGTCGTCGGATCAAGAAAGTTTTGTTTCCAACAAACTTCCTCTCGTAAAGCTCGTGAAGCTTGTCCCAAAGATCTTTGGCTGTCGTCATCGTCGACACGTGGTGGTAGACGCCATCTTCCAAACATTGTCGGATACTCGCCAAGGCCTTCCTGTCCAGCTTGTTCCATTCTCCTTCCTCCATCTCTTTAGGCTTCTTTTCTATTCCATGCAGAGGCTCGTAGAGATCCCTGTAGAATAACAGATCCTCCATCTTTGTCTTCCATAGGTTCCAGTTGTTTCCGTTGAGTAGAATCATCCATACAACATTAGCGTCCATCTCGCTTCTGCCAGAATCCAACCCAAATGCTTCAGATCATTGATTAGGGACTTAGAATCTTGATCAGGGATTCGAATCCACCTAATCTTAGAACCTAGGCTCTGGTACCACTTGTTGGGGAATCTGAGGGGTCCCGGCGATGCCGGAGATACGCCAGATAATGACGGGGATATCGTGGCGGAAGAGAAACAACCAAACTACAAAGAAAAGGAAAAAGTGGAGACAAGGATTTACGTGGAAAAACCTACCAGCAACAACTGGAAGGAAAAAATCACGGGCAGCAGAGAAAATCTTCAGTATGAGAGAGATTACAAAGCCCAAACCCTAGCAGAGACAAAGAGATATCTCTCTAGGGTTGCCTACTCTCACACCTCTCACAATCCTCTCAATAACATCTCTACCACACAAAAGAAACCCTAGAAGCACTCTATTTATAGCCTCCAAAGAATACAAATCCGGATTAAATCTGAGCCATCAGATTTGCCCATCCAATAGAGAGGGATCGATCCCACTCAAGGGAAATGATCGATCCTTGTATGCACGAGATCGATGAATTCCAAAGTCCCGAGTCGGATCGATCCTACTATGTAGGAGCGATCGATCCGTCCCTCAAAATCTCAGCATCCCGAAGAGGATCGATCCAACCCCGATCTTTACAAACAGGTGCTCTCTGTCTCTTTGTTTTCCGAGTAGGATCGATCCCTCTTGGGGAGATGGATCGATCCGCTGATAAATGTCAAAGAGAGATCGATCCTACATGCTGCCGTCATCTCATGGGAAGAAAAATCAACACTCCGGACTCCGCCGCCGCCGCTTACCAATACCACCACCCCCGACCTCCAAACCTCCATACAGACCCAGATCCGGCGTCCCCGTGACATCTCCAGAGCTCCTCCCATATCCCTCTCTTCTTCCGGATCCCGACGCCTCCTATTTCCCCCTTCTTCTTCGATAAACTCCTTCCGGATCCCGGCGCCACCACCCTAAAGATCCACCACCCAACGGCCTCTCCGCGGGTGGCGCCGCAGTGGTCGTGGTCGGGGAAGAAGACGGCGCTCGGTCTCACTGCGCCGCCGCTCGGCCTCTCCCTCTCTCTCGTGTTCTCTCGTCCCTCTCTCTCGTTCTCTCTCCTCTCTCCCTCCCCCTCTCTCTCTCCGGTTAACTCCTGCTCGGCCTCGCCGACCGCCGCGGCCACCCCGGTCACCCCGTCACCGGTGGCCAGCACCACCACTGATCGCTCGCAAACGTCGTCGTTAAAACGTTGCTAGCCTCAATCAAATCTTAAATTTATATCCTTGTTCAATCACTATTACTACTAGGTAGACTAGTGGTGAAATCCGGAGTCGAACCACAGGGAAAACGTTGGAAAGTAAAATTAATTCTCGAAACTGATTCCTAAGCGGAGTAATCAAAAGGTGGGTTGAATTATCTAAAAAACTATCTAAGAAAGCAAGTGATCGAGATTGGAACCAAGCGATGAATTACTTAGGAATTACTCAATCCACCCTAGCTTCACCTTCAATCTCCTCTAGTTATCCTCTTGCTCACTTCTCTCAACATTATGGATCATATGGCTACAAGCTCACATGAATCCCTAAAATAAGATTTATGTTTCTAACGGCATAGCCTATCTTTCTTGGCATAGGTTGTCTTTGATCCTACGATTACTTTAAGTTATACTACTCCTAATGACCTTGGCACAACCTATTTTCGCGTAGCATAGCTTATCTCAAAGGCAAACCAATAACTTCGTGAAAACCATCTCATAAATCTCTACAGTCAATCACAGAAATCATGTAGGACTGAAAGTACGTCAAGGGAATTCTGTTCCTTTAACTCTATTAACGATAAAACCATATTCATGAGATCATGTATCGAGAAGTTCACAAGAATCCAACTAAAGAAAAACCAAAACTACAGTAGGGTTTCATGAATAATCCTAAGTACAATAATTAGCAACTCATCTTTTGGATGAAAGCCATCGGGTTGGAATAGGAAGCTGTCACCATCCACATCCTCTCTTTCTTCTTCTTCCTCCTCCAAAGATTGTCAAAAAGATGAGAAATTCGGCCAACCAACACCTTCTTATAGGTGTATTCCCGGAATTAGGGTTTTGGGTTGAGTTGGACCTCTAGTGCAACTCGGATTTCCTAGTTTAATTCTGACTGTCTCTTCTGGTCGCGACTGGGTTCAAGCTGTCTGGAATTTGGAAATGTACTCAACATAAAAGATGTATATTAGGAAGTCTTCTGTCCTCCTCTGAAGATTTTATAATATTCGGACTTATGTGGAATATTTGGTGAATATTCTCCTAAGCATCGACGGACCAGTTTTCCAGCAGCTATGTATCTTGATATTCTTGAAAACTGGTATTAATCGGTATGGAATCTCGCCAAGTGTCCAACATGTAAGTTGTAGCTCTTGAAGTCTTCTTTCATCTCCCAGAATTTCAGAATATTTGGAATTGTGTAAAATTTCTGGTGATTTATTTCCAAACAGTCGACGAAGCAATCTTTTTGCAGAATTTAGTGATTTTTGGCTGAATTTCTTGTATTTTTTCTCAGATCCTACTTAAACATGAAATCAAGCAATATGATATCAAATACACCTACTCTAGGCCTAACAAAGGTAATTTAAGGGGTTTAATTATAAATATTTAGTGACTCATCAACCACCACCACCACCACCACCAGAAGAAGAAAGAAGAAAGGGTATTTTCGGTATTTTAAAAAAATGTGGTGCATTTATACATTTTAGTGGTGCATATATAACGACCCCCTCAAAAATCCTATTTATTCTTCTTGGACTAATTTGACCATAGATCGTTAAAAGCATGCAAGTACAAAATGATCATCATATAATACCCATCTATTTTTCGACGAGTATATATGCAAAATGATTGCAAAGAGCAAAGTTGCTTGAATACTCTCAAAAGTGAAAGATATTTCAGTAATTTTACACATGATTATTATTAGCTTTTTATACAGTCCCTTAAAAAAAATCCAAGAGTGTTTATTAATTATAAACATAAAATAATTATTTAGCATGCAAAATGATAGCATATATGCAAACTAACGTGAGGCACTTCATCCTTGGATCCAATTACTTATGATTTTTAATTCAGTTTTTTTTTGGCTATGGTGTTTCTCATCCTTCGATTGAATGGATTTCAAATATAAAATTATTCTCTCTCCACGGTCTCGATAAGGTCGTTGATGAATGATATTTATAAATATAATTTTGCAGCCACGCATACATAATTGACTCTATCGGAGTGTATATATGTAAAAATCCCATGAAAAGAATATTTTGGTCAGGTCCAGCTCAAAACGGTCAAAGAGCTATAAATTATGATGCAATTTAGATAATAGTATTGCTTCAACAATTACTTTCGATTTCACTATAAGTTTTAAAAGTTGGTGGGATAATTATCCCTCATAATAACAAAAAAGTGAAATACTCACTTCAGTAAAATTAGAAAACAATCAACAAAAAGAAGATGCAATCTATACACTGGTCTTGACAATTCTAGAGCATTTTACTCGTAGTATTTCTAACCAAGGGGAGAGAACAATGACATTATTGCAAAATTTGTGTTGCCCATCTCTCACTCATCTTAGATGGTAAAAAGATACCTATATCAATAGAGTAATGCAATTATCGGATGCTAATAGTATCTATTGGAAATCCAAATTTATAGATGGATTATCAAATCTCTTTGCAGAAAGAGTCAGAAATTATCTGAATGAACAAAATAATTGCTTGATCCCATATTCAACTTTCACATATGGTGAATTAACAAATGCATGTATAAATGAAGGGTTGAGTTTATGTAATAAAAAAAATCTCAAAAATCAGTTACAGTCTTATAGACTTACTGAGAAAAAACAATTAGACGAATTTTACCAACAATTTGCTTTTAATAAGCCTAATAGGCTTGACAAAGGAAACAAAATAAAAATGGAATCTACTCCTTATAAAAAGAAAAGGAAGAAGTATTTTCCTAAGAAATATGATTCTCGAAATAAGCGAAAAAATCCAAAAAAGAATAAATCTAAAGCAAAATGCTTTAAATGTGGAAAAATTAGATATTATGCCAATAGACGTTATACTAAGAAAAAAATCAATCAGGTTGAAGATGAAGGATTAATAAAATCCTTATATAGAATTCTAATTAATTCTGAGTCAGAAGAAGAAAATGACACTTCTTCTTTAAAGTCACTAAGTGACGAAGAAAATTCATGTCAACGTACTAATAATATTAGTACTACACAAGATAATTCATATTATTGGAAATCAATATTCGAAATGAATGGATTATCAATGAATATGATTTTTGTAAATAAAGAGTTATTTAAAAAATTACTCTCAGAAGAAAATATGTCTTATAAAATAATGTCGAAATTAATAGACTTATGCATATAATGAGAAAAGAAAGGAAAATCTCCTAAAATTGATAATACTTATAGGCTGTCAGAAGTCTTAAAAAGACGACAGAAAAAAACAATAAAGATACTATCTTTAGCTGAATTAAATCTAGAGGTTAATAACCTAAAAAAAAAATTAAAAACTAATATCTAAAAGACTAGCGTTCAATGCTAATGATCTATCGAAATATCAAAAGTTAGAACTGAACGATTAACGTTCCAGTCTTTAGATAGCAATTCCAAAAAATATCTTTAATTTAATAACAAAATTTAAATACTTATAGAGTAAGAATACTTACAATGTTAGATGCCCATGTATTACTAAAGGATCCGAAGATTCTTCATTCATACAAAATAGTATACTACAAGAGTAGTAAGAGAGATGAAATATTACACCGGAAGAAAGCAGAAGAGAAGAAATGCTGAAGGAAGATAGGCGATGCCCTAGGAGAGAGCCCTCGGTTTGCTTTTATAGAGGAGAAAGGATGATGCCTTCGTCTTCTATAATTGGGCTAACCATTCAATTATTTTACTATACAACACTATGTTGTACTATGTTATACTATACTGTACTATTTAACACTATTATAATTTTGACTTTTTATTCCAATTTGAAATCTTCTGCCGATAATTTGGCATTTATTGTTGTGTGGGCTCCCCCACTTCATGTGCTTTATATTTTGTAATCGTTTAAGTGGTATTGATGATTAGTCTCTCTTTATGACTTCTGGTTGTTGGAACTAGGATTCGTGGTCAATTCCTTGTTGGGAATAATTGGTTCCTGAAGTAGATTTTGTCGGAATTCTACAAGCTCCTCGTCATTAGAATCATGTGCATCTTGCATGCTACTGCTAGAGGTTCTATCAGATACCTCAAAAGTATCAGTTATTTGCTTTTTCATATGATCTAGGCATTTTTGTCTAATTTCCACTTCTTAAGCTTGAAGATAGAAGATATTTCCTCTACAACATTCTTTTTACTTTGGCAAAGGGATTCTATGATTGTACCTCCTGAGAAATATTTTGATCAAAGACTTCTCGATTCTTCTGGATGATTTCCTTGATTTCTTCAACCTTTTGATTCACATCAATTTTTTCCCACCATTTAATGTGGAATTTTCTTTTAAGATAATGAAGATGAGAATTATCATATCCTGTTTCTGATAAGTCACTAATTATTCCTAATTACACCCTTTAAATTACCTTTGTTAGGCCTGGAGTAGGTATATTTGATATAATATTACTTGATTTCAGGTTTAAGTAGGATTTGAGAAGAAATACAAGAAATTCGGTCAAAAATCATTAAATTCTGTAAAAATACTGTTTCGTCGACTGTTTGGAAATAAATCACCAGATAATCTACACAATTTCAAATATTCTGAAATTATGGGAGATGAACGAAGACTTCAAGAGCTACAACTTTCATGTTGGACACTTGGCGAGATTCCAGACATATGAATACCAATTTTGAAGACTATGAAGATATACAGCTGCTGGAAACTGGTCCATCGATGTTCAGGAGAATATTCGCCAAATATTTCACATAAGTCCGAATATTATAAAATCTTCGGGACAAGACAGAAGGCTTCCTGATCTACATCTTTCATGTTGAGCACATTTTCAAATTCCGGACGGGTTGAATCCAGTTGCGACCAGAAGAGGCTGTCAGAATTAAACTAGGAAATCCAAGTTGCACTAGAGGTCCAACTCAACTTAGCCATAACCCTAATTCCGGGAATACACCTATAAGAAGGTGTTGGCTGGCCGAAAATAAGCATCTTTTTGACAATCTTTGGAGGAGGAAGAAGAAGACGGAGAGGATGTGGATGGTGACAGCTTCCTATTCCAACCCGATGGCTTTCATCCAAAAGATGAGTTGCTAGTTATTGTACTTAGGATTATTCATGAAACCTTAGCATAGTTTTCAATCTTCTTTGGTTTGAATCTTGTATTCTTCAAAAGACATGATCCTATGAATTTGCTTTTTATTGTTAACAGAGTTGAGGGAACAGAGTTCCTTGACGTATTTTCAGTCCTACATGATTTCTATGATTGATTGTAGAGATTCATAGGATGGTTTTCATGTGATTTATGGTTTGCTAGTGAGATAGGCTATGCTAAGCTAGGATAGGTTGTGCCAAGGTCATTAGGAGTAGTATAACTTAAAGTAATCGTAGGACTGAAGACAATCTATGTCAAGAAAGATAGGCTATGCCGTTATGAACATAAATCTTATTTTAGAGATTCATGTGAGCTTGTAGCCATATAATCTATAATGTTGAGAGAAAAGAACAAGAGGATAACTAGAGAAGATTGAAGACGATACTATGGCGGATTAAGTAATTCCTAATTCACTTATCCATTGATTCAAATTGATCAACCTTTTATTTCTTTTCTTTATTAGTTTAGATAACTCTATTCTATCTTTCATTCTTTTCCTTAGTTTAGGGTTTTGAGAATTGATTTCAGTTTCCAACGTTTTTCCTGTGTATCGACTCCCGACTTCACCGCTATTTCTACCTAGTAGTGTAGTGATTGAATAAGGATTATAAATTTATATTTGATTGAGTTTACAACGTTTTAACGACAACGTTTGTAAGCGATCAGTCTCCATAGTGAATTTTCAGATGCAGGGAATTTATGTTTCTGTAAAAGCGTATAATTGACATAATCATTCCATCATTTCTTCTTTACTCAGACCCCACTCTCTTGGAGATAGTACACTTTTAATTATGCACTTGCTATAAGCTGGTGTTTGTTTAACATCATCATTGGGATGTCAATACTAAAAAAATACTTCTTTTTTAGCCAATAGAGCTTGCATCCGGCCTCTTGACTTATTAGCCTCAACTGGATAAAAATTATTATCCAAATATTTTTGCCTTTACTACGGTTATTTTGGCGAATTATGGATCTCCAGGTTTCACCCTGAACATTACCTCTACCTCTGCCACCTCTCCTCTCAAAATTATGAGAAGAATTGTAAGAAGAATTATCACGTTTCATTTTCACCATGTAAAAATTCACAGGTAAGAAAATCAGATAAACAATTATTTTTACCTTCAATGTATTGAATTGAGAAGTCGGAGATTGATAATTCAACGTGCCATCTCGTAAAAATTTGTTTGGATGTTAAATTATCCTATGTATTATCAGCCAATTTAAAATAGGTTGTTGGTTCTAAATTGAAAGTAAATACTCGTGATAGCCTTATAGGCTCATTAGGAGAGGATATAATGAAGGAATTATTTTTCCATACTAGTTTTTCATATTCTAAATTCTTCTACCACTCTCATTCTCTGTTCTTGTTACGCCATCTCAATGCCAGCTGGTTCACGTGTTAAAAAGCACCGCGGCGCAACGAGAGCTGCATTATCACGTGAGTTGCACGTGAATCAGGTCGGATCCCAAGGCGCCGTCGCTCTCGCTTGGATTCTCCTCAGTGGTCGGGCGGCCCATCCCACACTGGATCACCCGTCTCCGCCCTATCCTTCCACGTGTCGCTCTCCAATTGGATACTTGCACGTGAAGCGCGGCGGCGGCGGCGTTTTACTTTGTTCTCTTCCGACGTAGTTTAATGCCACTCGTGCAGTCGTGTCTAACACAAGGGCTTTTTTTAACATTGACCCTCCAAAAAACACGCAATTGCATATGTACCATTGTGAAATCATAAGTTTACACACGCGCCCTCAAAAATCCTATTTATTCTTCTTGGACTAATTTGACCATAGATCGTTAAAAGCATGCAAGTACAAAATGATCATCATATAATACCCATCTATTTTTCGACGAGTATATATGCAAAATGATTGCAAAGAGCAAAGTTGCTTGAATACTCTCAAAAGTGAAAGATATTTCAGTAATTTTACACATGATTATTATTAGCTTTTTATACAGTCCCTTAAAAAAAATCCAAGAGTGTTTATTAATTATAAACATAAAATAATTATTTAGCATGCAAAATGATAGCATATATGCAAACTAACGTGAGGCACTTCATCCTTGGATCCAATTACTTATGATTTTTAATTCAGTTTTTTTTTGGCTATGGTGTTTCTCATCCTTCGATTGAATGGATTTCAAATATAAAATTATTCTCTCTCCACGGTCTCGATAAGGTCGTTGATGAATGATATTTATAAATATAATTTTGCAGTCACGCATACATAATTGACTCTATTGGAGTGTATATATGTAAAAATCCCATGAAAAGAATATTTTGGTCAGGTCCAGCTCAAAACGGTCAAAGAACATATCTAAGGTTATATATGCAATTTCGATTTGACAAGGGTATCTATGCAATTGACTGTTTTGGACGGTATATATATGCCAAAAAACCCCTCCAATAAACAATCACCTCCTCAATCCACAAAAGCTTGCCACGTACCCACTCAATGTTAAAATAATCTCCTCCTCGGAGAAGCGAAGCTCCCACTTTACTGAAAGTAAGCCAACTCCCCCCGTGCTCTACTCTCTTCGGTTTTGGTGCTTTATTAGTTTAATAATGGCTCTCTCTCTCTCTCTCTCTCTCTCTCTCTAATATTTCTATATATTTATCCCCTTCCGGGAATCCTCAGAATCCTATGCTGGATTCGAAACACCTCCCGATGTTTCTGGGAACGGAGCTCTGAATGGTTTAACGAGTTGGAACCAATCAATCACTCGGTAAGCGTTCCATTCGATTCGATTCAGAGCTCGTCTGGTTCTTGTTTTTATTGGATTTGTAAGATGTGTGATGAATCGAAGAGCTTCTGGTTGATCGTTGTTGATGAACAATTTTGGTGCTGGGCTTAAGTGAAAGGTGTTTAATTTATTGCGTTACAGAGTGGATGTTGGATTTATGATCCTCGAGAGTTAAATTTTAGTCTATGATTTCTTTGGGCATATCCTTTTGTTGTAATTGTGTGTTCATTCAATCTATGGGCCTTTCTGAATCTTATAGTGCTTTGATAATGGAATTCAAGAGTTTAAAGTAACCCAATAATGATGGACTCGTAATGCATAGGAGCTGCCGTCAAGGCTCTGCCTTTCCTTTCCATTGTGAGAATAAGATTGCAGCTCTAGTTTTGTATTAAAATTGTAGAAAGTGGTTTAAAATCTTGAATTCTTTCTTTCATACTAGATGATTGTTAATGGGAAACTGAATTGTGCTGGATAAACCATTGTTTGTTGACGTGCCGGCACTGGTAGATGGAAAAGGGCTTGATACATCTTGAGAGATCGAAAGTACGCTGATGAGAATGTTCAGAGGAAATGAGAATTGCCCTTGAGTCCACCAATTTTGGTTGTGCTCCAATATTCCATTTCTGAGATTCGCAGGGTGGCTTCTGTTGTAGTGAATTCCGGCTGCTTTTGTTGCTATTTCTACTCGCAACCACTCTAAGTTTAAATTATTCTTAGCGTCCTAGATTTTTATTTTGAGATAGTGAGTCAGAGGAGGAGGGTGCTTTAATCTGTTCCTTGGGACAACTTTGGTGTCTATGAATCTACTAATTGAATAGCTTTTGTTCTTTGTAATCTAGTTGGTGTTTTCTGTCTCCTTTTTGTTCTTGTAGATCCATTGAGAGCTGATTCTTCCGATAGATTTTTGTTTTTTTAATCATTTTCCCCGTTTTGTAGATTCAAGTTATCCCATTCTTGGAGACAATGTTGCATTCATCTGATAAATATTAGCATTTTGGACACTATGCAGGTTCTCCTCATTCTATTTCCATTTGTTCCCATAATTTAGTAAAAGCTACATGTAGAATTCCATGTTCCTTTAATGCTCTTTTCATTTCCTTGATACATCATGTGATATCTTTGTTGCTCATAGAAGTTAATGCTATCTACTTTTCAGCACTTTTTTTAGGCCATTGCAAAGTGATTCGCTGAGCAGCAACAGTTCTATGGCATGCCTAGAGCCGGATTTCCCCCAAGATTTATCCACCCATCAGTCATATGATGCTCACTTCAACCTGCAGCTAGATGACAACCTTGCGAACAAAAGTGTAGCCAGTTTCAACAGAAAATTGCGAGGTTGCTGTGTTGTTCCTGAGGAGACAAGGCTTGCTTGGGACAGACTCTTTGAGGAAGGATATGAAGCTGATGTTCATGTTCTTACTGATAATAGCACAGTTATTTTGGCTCATTCATGTGTTCTTGTGAGTTTATTTCGTTCCTCTACACCATTGATTTGTGCGGTATTTTGTTACTGTTTATGAAACCTATATCAGCAACTCTTTTACATTTCAATTCGCATATTAGATACTTAAGTGTAATATCCTGTACTTATATGGGGACTAGTACTCACCTGTGCCCCTGACACAGTTTTTAGTTATTATTAATATAAAATTTTAACAAACTCCATGTAGTTTGTCTGGCTAGACAAGCAAACTTAGATAATATATATCAAGAAATTTAGGGGATATGAATTAATGCAGGTTAACCGTTATTGCTCCTTATAAGGTTGATATGTTCTAATGCAAATCCATGTGGTCAATTAATAGTGAAAATTCGGATGCACCTTTAATTTCTGGACCAGTTCTTCAAAGACATGTGGTCAATCATCAGATAAACTTGTTTATGAAGTGCCCCTGTCGATCTTCATGAGGAGCTAGGAAATCCCAACATGGCCATCTCCTCTGCTGCCACTTTTTGCTACGGTGGGGGTTCACTCTCTCCACTCTCTCCACTCTGCTAAAGGAAGCCGATAGAAGGGATGGGAGGAGAGAAGAAGAGTTGATGAGGAGGAGAGAAGAAGGGATGGGAATAGTTTACACCTAAAAAAGAGTATAAGTAGATGAGAATGAGAAGCAAAAACCAGTGCGAGGAGATATTCATCACAAAATAATATCATGATACTATAAGTCGGTCTATAACTTTACTTATATGAGTTATATATAGGGTTAATGGCATTTTGATACCCTGTAGTTATATATATGAGTTATATAAGCCTGATCCGTGCCTCGGCCCGATCGCCGGCTTCGCTGGCGTATGCGATGAAGGGTCTTCGCTGTCGTCTCCGCTATAAACCACCACCAATCCCCTCCATCTTCCCCCCCCCCGGGATCTAGCACCCCCCGACGCCTCTGCCTTCTCCAACGACTCCTGATGCCGCTCCCAGCGCCGTCTCGATGCCGCCCACCGTCCTCCTCGCCGGAAGCTCCGCCCGAGCTCCTCAACCCTCTCGGATTCGGCGCCTCCACCGCTCTACACCGCCACCCATGGCCTCCCCGACCCCGTCCGATCCCAAATCCGGCTTCCCCGACTCCTCTCCGCCCATCCTTCAACTACCGTGAAATTGAGGAGCTCTGTTACACGAGGCTTCCAGCAAGGGTCTTCCCTGCTTCTTCCCTGCTGTGAAGCTGAGGATGGCTAGGATGATGATGGAGGAGAGGTTGGTGGAGGAGTCAACGAGGTCCGCCGGAGTCGGCGTAGGCGGAGGCGGAGGCGGAGGTCAAGAGCACCACTCTCTCTCTCTCCTCTCTCTAGTTCTCTCTCTCTCCTCATCACATGCCGCCACGTGTAAATACCGTGAACGGGACTAACACCGTGTGGGGTCAGGATAGTAAATCGCGCGGTCACCTAAAATATATGGTAGTAAACTACATTTCAAAAAATACATGGTAGTAGATTGCCATTACCCTAAACTATAGGGTATCCAAATGCCATTACCCCTTATATATATTATAAGCAGCAGGCCGTGCCCAATAGGCCATGCTCATAATGGACCCAGGCTCGTATGTGTGCTTGGGCATTTCATGGGCTAAATGGGTCAGGAATCGAGTCCAGGATGGCTAATAGTTGAGAACGTACCGACTCGTGCCGGGCAAAGCTTGAAGGCAAGTTTGGGCCAGCCCGGCCCAATTTACACCTCTACAGATATCTCCAAAAGGAACAGAAATTGATCAAATTTTTAACCAGTGAATCCATTCAAGGAAGGCTTTATTGATCACAAAACAGAGCAGTATAGCTGTATAGCCTTATCTAAGCTAATTCATGAGCAGCACTTGGCAACGAATTCCTTGATGTTCTTATCCGAGCTGCCCCCTTCACCAACAGCCGTCTTGGCCAACTCCCCCAACTTCTTAGCATTCTTCCTCATTTCTTGGCTCCTCTCTCCATCCATCACCTCTCTAACGCACCTCTCCACCTCCTCCCTCCTCACAACTCCGGCCTCGTCCGGCCGCGTCCGCACGCCGACCCTCCACACGTCCTCGATGTACTTGGCATTGGTCGGCTGGTCACTCCACTGCGGCACCGTCACCATCGGCATGCCGAGGCTCAGGGCCTCCATGATCGAGTTCCAGCCGCAGTGCGTCACGAAGCACGCTACCGCCTCGTGTGCCAAGACTTCCAGCTGCGAGCACCAGTTCACGACCAGACCCTGCTCCGACGTGTCCTCGACGAAGTTCTCCGGGAGCTTGCCGGCCTCGGAAGCTCTCACTATCCAGAGGAAGTGCTTGCCGCTGCTCTGCAGGCCTCTGGCGAGCTCCTCCATGTGCGTCGAGTCGCAGAAGGCAAGGCTGCCTAAGGAAGCGTAGACGACGGACATGGGTGGCTTCGACTTGAGCCATTGGTTGCACACGCCTGAGTCGGGGGTGAAGAGGTGGAAGCCGTAGTGGAAGTCGCCAGAGACGCGTTTGTCGAGGAACATCGAGGGCACCGTCGGCCCGATCGTAATTGCTCCGCATGTCGATCCCATCCACTCTGCCTCCTGCTCATGAATCCACGGATTGAAAAACCAAACGACATGATCATTTCAACGAAGAATCTCAAATACTCTTCAAGAATGTAGCTAAAATGATGGAAGGGTTATTTATACGGCGAGCCACGTGAGCTAGCAGCACATCATGGTCACATCTACGTACTGTGAATAATTGCCTACACTAGCTCACTAGCGAGTAGCAACCACATAGGTTCAATTGTTTTTTGAGATTATATGCTGCGCTTCAACAAAATCTAGAACGTGTTTTTGCTAGAAACTTGGGACCACCACCAATTGAAGATAAGGGTGTTGTGTGTATATGTCATTCCATGTTTTGGTGCAGAGTGAGATTGGTACCTTGTGTTCTAGCTCAAAGAAGGAGTTAACCACCACGAAATCGGCTCGGTCTGTGTTGGAAAACTGGTTCACTAACATATCCACGTAGGCCGGGTAAGCCGTCCGGTCCCGGTCTAGCAGAAACGATGGCAAGTCCCTCTGCTCTAGCGCCCGGGTCAGACCCGAAGACACAAACTCCGGTTCGGACCATGGCACCTTGACCCGACCCCGAGCCATAAGCCAATAGATCTGGTTCACCGCGCACGATAGAGTGAAGAATGGGACACAGACCAACCCGAGCTTCTCTCCAACTTCCAACCCCCATGGGAGGAACGAATCATAGACCAGAGCCCGAACCGGCCGGCCCTCGGCCCGCTGAGCCGTGATCAGCTCGGTGAGAGACGCCGAGCCGAATGACTCGAGCCGGGCCAGGTAGTCCGGGATCGAGCCGGCTTGGGCGGATTCCATTTCGTCACAGCCATCGGAGATGGGCTCGATGGCCACGGCGCTGGGGACTTTGCTGGCGGAGGAGATGGTGTTGCGGGTGACGGCCAAGGTGGCCTGCAGGCCATAAGTGGTCAGCCGCTTGCCGAATTGGAGCATGGGGTTGATGTGCCCCTGGGCCGGGTATGGCAGCAGCACCACACGAGCACTGCTGCTGCTGCCACCACCAATGGTGAGCTCTTCGTTGGCCATCCTTCTCTTTCAGTGTGATATGATGTAGTTCTCGTCTGCAAGAGCCATTGGTGAGCTTATATGGATAAGGAAAGTTGTGAGGCGAGGGATTGGTACAAAAGAGTGCCCGTAAGCAGTGATGTCACCATGAGAATATTTTTGAAGATTGAATTTATGTGTGACTTTCCCCCACTGAGAAGATTAGGGTACTCCGACAGACCCCAAGTCGCCCCTGTCCTTATAGAGTGGAGTGGAATTCTAGACTCCGGAAAATATAGTCGTGGTGGTACGGATAATCGTGGTGGTCGCCGTGGTGGTCGTGGACGAATTCGCCTTGCAGGAATTGATGGGCAAGGCTATGGTATGGCTGGTCAGGGTTATACCCTGGAATCTGATCAGACTTCTGATCTTTCTAAAAATAATGAATCAGTATAACTTTCTTGATTAATTTTGAAGGCAATGGGTTTCTGAGTACTGAATCCCCATTCTTTTGGGGTCAAGATATTCTTGATCGTACACTTACTATAAGTAGGTGGCTTTCTCTCATCAGAATTCTTGAAAAAATGTTCAAAGTAAACTTCTCTCTGAGATAATAAAGATTCCATCCATTTTCTCGGATGATACACAGATGTAGGATAATAGGAATTGTCCAAATATTTTTGGCGCAATTTCTCTGGATTGTCAGAGTAGCACATATCTTCGGGTTCTATGTAAAGAATTATTTCGTAGGCTGCTTTGGTTATCATACCAAGATCAATTTCTTTGGTAGTAACATCAGCAAAGGATTCATGAGGCCGATTCGCCTGAGGATTAATTTCCTTGGCGTTAGAAGTATTACTTCGCCGAATTGAAAGTAAAAAGCATTACACAAACTTAATCCTTCATGAATGCAAGCATTTATTAATGGGTTTCTGAGTATTGGTGCAGGTTTCTTGCTTACTAAGGTTTCGTTATAAATCAATATAAGCTTTTGCTCGTCTGCCAACGAATTACAGGACTTACCCTAACGCTAACTCTAGCAATCGGTGCCAAACGCGGCTTGGATGACGATCCACAAAAGCAGTATAAAAACCAGAGAACGAAATCCTAGTAAACAAGAACATAAACACCAATACTACTAATAATCACATCTTGCTCTAATAAAATCTACACACTACTCGATACTACTCTATATATATATATATATATATATATATATATATATATATATATATATATATAAAGAGAGAAAAGAGAGGGAATTCTAGACTCAGAGAAAACGCCAAAACACAAAGGAGAGAAAAGTGCATGGAAAAATCCTCACGGAAAAAAACCATATCAGCTGATGGTGAAAGGATTTAAATAGCATCGCCTACAAAAGTTGACATTGGATTTACATGTCATGGTAGTTCATGTGGTGTCATGTAGTGGTGCTGCTAGAGCTTTTTTTTTTATTTAAATGATTGAGCCTGGCTAATCGGTTGTATAAGTAGATTAGGAAACTAAGGGGAAAAGTTTAGTAGTTTCTAGAAATTATGTTTCTAGGGAGCGATACATTTTTTTATATATGGTTGGAAACTAGAAAACTACTGATTTAGAAAAGTTTTGCTCTAATTTCCTTATATGATAACAAATTATGAGTTTATAAAAACGGAGTTACTTTCTATCTCTTTCCGATCATTTTTATATAGTAAATTGGTGATAATACCATATTAACGAAAATTATTGTCAAAAACCTCATTAGCTTAGTTTTTAATGTGAAAACCCTGTCGTGATATTAGTTGTCGCATATTAATGAACTAAAAGTCTAAAATACTCTTATATGTCAATGCTATTAGGGGCTATCATGCACATGCGCGAGTTTAGTTGGTGTCGTCTTGTCTTTCTCCGACGATTTACTCCACGTGCGAGTTTAGTTCTTGTCGTCTTGTCTTTCTCCGACGATCTTCCCCACGTGCGAGTTTAGTTGTCGTCGTCTCCCTCCGACAATCCACCGCACACACGAGCAGCTTTAGTTGCCGCCGTCTCCCTCCGACGATCCACCGCACGCGCAAGTAGTTTAAGTTGTCATCGTTTTCCTCCAACAATCTAACTCATGTGCAAGCTTTAATTGTTGTTGTCTTCCTCCGACGATCATTCGTCATCATCTTCGAGAACCCCAACAGTTGATCTGAATATATCAAAAGGATGAAATTGAGATGAAAATAGATCGAAAAGATTAAAATAGATCAAAAGGATGAAAATAGATCAGGAAGACGAAAATAGAGATGAAAATTGATCAGAAAGATGAAAATAGATATGGAAATGGATCTGAAACATGAAAATAGAATAGAAAATAGATCAGAAAGATGAATATAGATCATAAAATAGAAAATGAATAAGAAAGATGAAAATGACTGACTGGTTGATCAATGTAATTAGAAAAGATGAAAATGAATAAGAAAGATGAAATTGAATAAACAAAGATGAAAATGAGTGAGAAAGATAAAATTGAATCATTAAAGATGAAAATGATTGACTGGTTGATCAAAGTAATCAGCAAAGATGAAAATGAATGAGAAAGATGAAATTAAATCAACAAAAATGAAAATAAATGAGAAAGATGAAATTGAATCAATAAAGATGAAAATTACTGACTAGTTGATCAATTTAATCAACAAATATGAAAATGAATCAGCAAAGATGAAAACGAATGAGAAAGATGAAATTGAATCAACAAAGATGAAAATGAATGAGAAAGATGAAATTGAATCAACAAAGATGAAAATGACTGACTGGTTGATCAATGTAATCAGCAAAGATGAAAATGAATGAGAAAGATAAAATTGAATCAACAAAGATAAAAATGAATGAGAAAGATGAAATTGAATCAACAAAGATGAAATTGAATCAATAAATATGAAAATGAATCAAGAAAAATGAAAATGAATAAGAAAGATGAAATTGAATCAATAAAGATGAAAATGAACGAGAAAGATGAAATTGAATCAACAAAGATGAAAATGACTGATTAGTTGATCAATGTATTCAGCAAAAAAGAAAATGAATCAACCGAGTTGAAAATGACCTTCTTCTCCATTGTTTTAGGTATCTTCACATCCTTCACCATCGTGATCGAAGTCTGGATTAGGGCTTCTAGGTTGAAAAGATGAAAATGGAGGTGAGGGGGATGGAGCAGTTGATGAGTTGTGATGTTTGTAAAGACACTGGAGTCGATGGAGGCGACGGAAGGCTGCGAATCACTAGTCGAGGGAGACGTCGAAAGCGAGCGAGCGAGCACGATGGTTGAAAGATGAAAATGGAAAATGAGACACCGGTCGGAGAGGAAAAAAGCTGCGGTAAATGATAACGCATGAAAGTGCACAATTACCCCTTTTAACTAGGTCTTGTTAGTCTCTGAGCAATGCTATTTTGATTGTCTTTCCCCCATTTCAGGTTTAAGGACCCTCAGCAAAGATTAGATCAAGTTTGGTGCTAAAACGAACAAATAAAGAACCTGCGAAGTCAAAGGAGCAAAGGTGGGTCATATTTGAAGATTAAATTGTACATGCTTAGGAAGAAACAGATGATGTGCTATATATGGTTAGAAAACTCTTGAAGTCTAGATTCCAGAACTTTTTACGGTTCGTGATTTGGAATTTCCTAGAGGAAGATATGCTACTTTTAGTACGAAGGCGCAGGAAAGAAGCTTCGGAAAAAGAGGATCGATCCGAGCCCAAAGAGGATCGATCCCTTTTAGCGATGCGGGAAAAATAAAAGGAAACTAACTAATCCGAGTTAGGGTTTGTCTTAGACTATAAATAGCCTTCTTTGGGGGCGTTTTGGCAGCCTTCAATGGCCGAATTTTCTTCATCTTTTAGGGTTTCTCTTAGTTTCTTTTCCACAAATTAGGTTAGATCTTTGGTGAAAGATCCATGGGTGGAGCGCGACGACAACCTTCATCGACGGATCTCCTTTCTAAGATGAGTAACTAAACCCTAGCTTTGGGATTCTATGATGTAGTAAAGTTATTTATTAGGGTTTTCTATAGATTTTGAGTTGTAAATCATACTTTGATGGTTGAGTGGATTGATTTATATTTTCTTTATGTCTATTGGTGTTGATTTATATTATGGATGAATGATTTGTTCCTATATGCCCTAGATCTAGGTCTTGTGCATGTTAGGGCTTGAGATTAGGGATTCTCGTCAAACGTCTATGCTAGGACCATAGATGTGAGGATTTCCTTCTCATGATTAAAGGCCTTGTAATGCTAGGACCATTACACATAATGCGAACCATTATGACCGCTTCTTAATCCGTTATTCATCTTAATTCAAGATTAGGGATTTCGTATGTGCTAGTACCACTACGCTAGTGCCAGAACCACTAGGGTAACTCTAATCCTTGATACATTCTATTAGGCGATCTCAAGGTGCAAGAACCATCTTGATTACTTACCAATATCCATTCTTGATATTATCCCCAACGTCGGACTTTATTGATCGTCGTTGAGCGGTAGGAGTTCTAGCCATTCACCTATCGACTATATGAACTATCTGAGTTGATTTATTCGCTCTTATCTTAGGAATACCTATTAAGTTCTTTATTATTGATTAGATTTCCTTGGCATTATCTTATCTTTCATTAGTTATTCGTTTTCTTATCTTTTTAGTTTAGTTCTAGATAAAATCCAAAAGATTATCTTTTTCCCAACTCCTTGGCTAGGAATTATACCTTGTATACGACTTAAACCATTAGTTCCCTGTGAATTCGACTCGGACT